>JH792504.1:27940-75346 GCA_000291705.1 Sphaerulina populicola P02.02b
CTCTCTCTCTCTCTCTCTCTCTCTCTCTCTCTCTCTCTCCTCCTCTCTCTCTCTACTAACTAAACAAAAANAAAAAAAGAAAAAAGAAAAAGAAAAAANAAAAAAAAGAAAAAAAGTGCTAATCATCTTCTCCCTCTCCCTCTCTCTCATGTACAGGCTACACCTTTCCCGACTGGTGGGGCAACAACGTATATCTTCATACCGCGGACGGGAGAGGTGAAGCGTGGAAAGCGTTGCCTGCTGTAGGTTATTTTGGACCTGCGAATGGGACGTGGAGTTAGTTGATTATTACTATCTACTATCTACTGTACTGTACTGTACTTAGTGTACTTAGTGTACTTACTGTACTCTACATATATATATATATATCCGTGTGTGACAGCCATGTTGAGAGGTCTTTTTTCTTTTCTTTTTCTTTTGTCGTATGATTTGATTCAAATGGGGATGAATCGCTTGGAGGAACATATTCATCAGCATCATTGGGAGATATAGTAGAGGAGGAGATTGTGAGCGAGAATAAATTGCTGACTGAGCACTCAAAAAGGGTATATACGCCATGGATACGACGACTATGTTATGCAAATGCGAGGTCGTCAACCACTTTCTACACGCATCCGACCTACTCCTCGTCTTCCTGATATGCCAGCTTCCGCATCTCGCCGAGTCGATGTCTCGCACTCGAGAGTTCATTCTCCAGCTTGAGAATTTCGACCTACACATGTCGTAGTTAGTGACCAATCCCGCAAAAAAAAGTTCGATTTGCATGATTTCGCTTACCTGCTGTTCCATATGCCTCTTCTTGAAGTCGTGTCCACTCAGCTTACTATAGTCCTCCAGATCTTCACCGCTATTGTTACTTTCAATAATCGCTTGCACCTGCTTGACCAGGCTGCGACAAGCACTCGTGACAGATTTGCTGCACTCTTCCAGACGCTCTTGCGTCTTGCTCATGAAAGAAGCCTTGACACGCGAAGCGGCGACAAGCTGTGCGGTCGACGCAGCGACATCGTTCGAAGCCACAATCAGTTGCTCAGGGCTGTTTCGCCCCGTAATGACACCGTCGGCGGTCTCAATGAGCATGTTGGTAGAAGAGGCGACAGCTTTCGCAGCCGAGATGAGACCCTCGGTCCAGCGGTTGTTCTTCTTGTAGTATTGTGATTTGGTCATGCTGGAACCACGGCCTTGGTTGACAATCTCCTGCTGAGACGCCGTGGCAGCCTTGATGAGCTGCGCAATGGCGTTTGTGACTGCTACTGCAGCAGCCAAGATGGCATCGTGAATCTTCAGCTCGTAAGTCGAGTATCCATCGCGAGACTTGTTCATGAGCTTGCTGAGACGTTCCGTCGCAGCATCAATGGCTTGGGCGGCCTTTGTCATCTCATTGTCCACAAGCTCACCAATGTCGCCCTGGCCAGTGATGTTCGACTTGGGCGCAAATGCATCTGCGACCTTGCTCAGCTGTCGGAGCGCGAGCTGTACGTCGTTGTTCTTGTTGATGACCACGTCCGTCTTCTGCAGATCATCTAGGCCGTCCAAGCGATACGACATGATACCACGCAAGAAAGCAATCGTCTTGTTCGCCGAGTTCCTGGCACCGTTCATGAGCTGGTCGCTCTTCTTCTCGTCGCTGGCGAAGCGTGTGAGACCCTTGGTGTTTGAGAGCACATCGGCAATCGCGTTGGCGAGCTTGTTGGCGTTCTTAATGACTTCGGCGTGCTCGCTGCTAGATGGGCCATCCGCAATGAAATTGTTAAAGGACGTGCTAAACTCAATGGCATAGGTCTGCGCGTTCTCAATCGTCGACAGCACAAAGGGACCGCTCGCGTTCTGGTTTCCCGCAATCATCGAGCTGTCGAGCTCGTAGAGAGCATCGTCCACGCGTTGCACTGCAGACTGCAGAACAGAGTCGATCAATTCATGAATCTTCTTGATGTTCTCAAGCAGCATGACATCAATCTGCTCGTCCATGGCCTTGTCCCCCACGCCATTTCCATTCCGGAGGTCGTTGAGCTCGAGTAGGGTCTGGTCCATGCCTGATTTGTAAATTTCCAGCTCCTCTTCCTTCTCGCGCAATTGCCGTTCTAGATCAGAGCTGCCCTCGCCCAGCTTCATGTGCATATCGTCCAGAGTCCTCGTCTTATTGCGGAGGGCCTCTTCGAGGTCAGCGATCTCGCGGTTATGCCGTGACAGCATTGCGGAGAGCTCGCTGCCCTTGGCACGATCCGCATTCTCGGCGCGGTCCAGTGCCATGCGTAGCTCGCGCTTCAACTTCTCCAACTCGTCTCGGTGACCTCCCGTCGTTCTGTCCTTGTCGTGCAAAGCGCGATCACGCTCGCGAATCATATCTGCCAGTTCCAGGTTCTTCGTCTTGAGCTCACGCTGCAACTTCTCGCGCTGATCGATTGCTTCTTGGGCCGACGATGCCTTGAGTTGCACACCCTTGAACTTTTGTAGTAATTCCAGGTGCTCGTGTCTCAACTGGCTGTACAGCTTGGCCAATGCTTCATATTTCGTTCGCCATGTATTCACCTGCTCCTGCAAAGCTCGAATTTGATCGTCTTTGCTCTGATTCTGCTGCTGGAAGTTCGAGTTCAGTTGTGCCAGCTCTTGCTCCAGGGCCTTCATTCGGCGATCATACTGCTCCAACATGAGCTGATCACGTTCATACTGTGCGCGGGCGTTCAAATTCTCGCGTTCCAGCTCTGCCATGCGCCCTTGGGTCTGCTGGCTATACTGATCTCGCTGTAGTGCTTCCAATTGCATTCTTTGCTGCTCCTGCTGCAATCGCTGCTGCTCCTCAAAGTCGCGCTGGGCTTGTTGCTGAGCCAGCTGCTGTTGTCGCTGGGCTTCTTCCCATTGTGCCTGTAGTCTACGCTGCTCGGCCTCGTACTCCTCCTGCTGACGCGCCTGCTCGTTCTTCCAGAATTCGTTAATCGGCTCCGGGTCGGTGTCAACGCGGGGCGGAGGCGTGTCGCGCGGCTTTGTGACGGGCTCGTTCTTCGGGCGCGATGGCAAGGCAGGCGCATTCTCGTCTTCGGCGAGCGTGTTCGGGGGGTCCTGAGGCAGCTTCGGGATCGTGATGAGAGATGTCAAGTATCGGAGGTTCGAGCACTCGTAGTAGAAGCGGACCAGACGGTAGTGCTGTGCGTCGTATCTGCCCCGCAGGGGGCTCAGGGCTTCGTCGTCTAGCATATCAAGTCAGTTCTCCCATTCCTTCTTCTACTGTGGCCTCCCCTATGCGAGGCACCGCGAACGGCCATGTCACGTCTTCTGGCACAGCACCATGAACTATCCCACGTAGTCGAGGACAATGCGAGGTCACACAACGTACCTCCCAAGGCGGTGTGCATTGCCCTCAGCATGCTCGTGATAAACTTGTAGATTCCATAACTTTCTTGCACAAGCGGCACTAAAGCTGCTATTCTGCATTCATTGCTGCTGCCGCCACGAAAATGAGCAAATATCAGCTTCTGAAAGCTATCAATCTGGTCCTGGAGCGTCATGAGTTCGGAGATGGTTTCGTAGCCTGGAATGGAAGTCAGTACTGTGCGCTGCCATCCACCCACCCAGCTGGGCCAACTCACCCTCATTCGGATCGTTAATCGACTTGAGTGAGATGTATTCTTCGTACTCAAACAGGCCATTGAACTCGGGATGCTCTCTGTGGAACTTCATCTTGGACACTAAGAAGAAAATGTATTCCTGTATCAATGGCGCATAACCCCGTATACCGTCACCACCCATACCACGCGACAATCCTTCTAGCCAGCTGACGTGTTGCTGCCCCTCTTTCAAGGCAACGGGGTGCCCTTCCTGCATCACCTTGTGAACGGCGTACAGGGCTTTAAAGGTTTGCACCTCATCCGCCTGGATGGGTTGGACCTTGATGCCATTCCAGAAGGACTGGGAGTTTTTGTGGTCCCACGTGTAGACAATACAGGCGCGTACATGTTTCCGCTTGGGCGCCGTCTCTTCAATCGACGTGGCCTTGCGAATGTGCGTGGCAAGTTCTGTTTCGGTTTTGGTCAAGTCGACATTTCGAGATGCCGACGTGTACATGCTGGCGGTGTTGGAGGTGTCCTTGGTTCGAGGCGGTCTGGCGGACGAGTAGACCGTGAAAGGAGCGGAAGCCAGGTTGGGAGAGGGAGGTCAATGTTGCGGAGACGGGAGATCAAAAGGTTTCAGAAGAAAGCGTCGTCAGGACATACATGTATAGTCTGTTAGGCATCCGTCACCATGCGAGCGATGTAAGCTCCGCCTTGGCATGACGCGTGACTACAACCCGTCTCCATCTACAGTAATTTGACCTACAGTACCTATACATACATGTACCTACATACCTCCTACCTAGGACATCAGTCGAGCACAATATGCGCACTTGGGCAAGAAGCTGTGGCGCAGCTGCTAAGGGCATGTTGCAACGTCCTCAAATTCACTCGCTACTGCCATCGATGATATTCCACGCAAGATGATATTCCACTCAAGAGGAGCATGGGCTCGAAGCTGGGACGTTGACTTTTTGATTCGTACATGCTACAGAGTGTAGCGACGCCAGCACTTGGGACGCCGAAAAGCGAGACTATCGCTTCATGCTTCATATCCATCCATAGCAGGTTGGTCCTTTCGATCGGACGCGGTAGCAAACCTGAACTAAACCCAGCAACCCCAACTCCGCTGCTTTCCCACAATGCTCGAGTGTGGTCAACTACAAGCATTTTAGTTAGCCTGAGCGTAAGCGCGTCTGCGGTCACGCTCCTCGGCAATGGAGAGCTTGACACCCTTGCCCTTTGGCAGAGAGATCCAAGGCTTCTCGCGACCGATGACGAAGACGTTGTTTTCACGCGTGGCGAACTCGTTGTCAATGGCATCCTTGATGTGCACAATGTTGAAACCTCCGTCGTGGCGTTCACGGTGGGTGATGACACCGACACGACCCATGTTACGACCACCAGTGGCCATGGCAATGACACCCGTGTCGAAACGGATGAAGTCGTCGATTTTGCCTAGGTGCGGCGTCAGAATTACGCACACATGAGAACAAGCACACCAGCAGTACTCACCAGTCTCGAGGTTGATCTTGACAGTGTCGTTGACCTTGATCGCAGGGTCTGGGTATCGGATACTATCATGTCCCCGTCAGCATTGCCGGGGTGGATCTACCAAAGCTTTGGAACGACTGAATGACGATCGAGCCGTAAGGTGTGAAACTTACGTGCGCGCGTCGTGCGTAACCAAGAATGGGATGCCGCCCTTGCCCAATTGTACTCTCTTGACCTTGCCCAACTTGTACTGTGCCTCCTCTTCAGTGATGCGGTGGACGGTGAAACGGCCCTTGGTGTCGTAGACGAGACGGAAGTTCTCGCCCGTCTTCTCGATGGAGATGACGTCCATGTAGCCGGCTGGGTAGGTAGGGTCGGTGCGGACCTTGCCATCGACCTTGATCAGGCGCTGCATGACAATCGCCTTGGTCTCGCGGCCGTTGAGGGCGTACTTCAGACTAGCGGACAAGACATGTCAGTATGGTCTCCTAGTCGTTGTTGGCTGGCGAGGATGGGAGTATGGTATACCGGTTGCGAATGAAGACGATCAAAGGCATGCAGTCGCGCAACTTGTGCGGACCTGGCGAGGCCTTGGGCGCATAGCTACCGCTGAGCTTGTCGAGCAGCCAGTGCGATGGCGCTGACAGACGCTTCTGGTGCTTCTTTGGTCCTCTACCCATGTTGTCGTTTGGCGAAGTGAGTTGTTGACGGGAGACTTGGGAGAAGAAAACGACAAGTGTGAGTGGGAAGATTTGGGAGACGCTAGTGGCCGTGGGATTTGTGGGCTCCACAATAAGACTTGGCAGGCATCCAACATTTCGGCCTGACTTTCCTCCACCTTACCTGACTTTTTCTTTTCCTTACCGCATGTCATATACCTCATTCTCCAGTCACAGACCTTGAAAAGTTCCACGCTCAAAGAATCAAGGGCCGGTTGACATGAGCTATTCATTGTACCTTGAGTGTTGTTACAACCTCATCTCTTCTCACTCTCATCATCATCAACATCAACATTATCAATCCTGAACGTATCCTGCCCACTACCCGCCGGCACTTTACTCTCACTTTTCCCATCTTCAGGCCCACTCTCCCCGCCCACTTGCGCGCCATATTTCCTCCATCTCTTCTCCGTAAATACGGGATTCTCATTCTTCTCATAAGCTTCGTTGAAAATGGCATCCAACGTCTCCAGTGGATGTCCATTCGTTTCAGGGAACAAGAAATAGATGCACGGGATGAAAGCAAGATTGAAACAAAAAAAGACAAAGTATGTTTTCCAGGCGATGCGGTTAATCATGATGGGCGCCAGTTGGACTACAGCGTAGTTGAAAATCCAATTGGAGCATGTTGCCAAACCGGCTGCTTGTGTGCGGATTCGCATAGGTGTGACTTCGGCAGGGTAGAGCTGTTGGACGTGTAAGGTACTTTCTTTTCGAAAAGACGTAGGGGAATAGAAGGGTTAGGTAGGTACTAACCCAAGTGATTCCTAACCAGCCGAGGGCAAAGAAGCTGTCGTAGACGAAAATGAAAACTGTCGCTGCATATGCCCCGCTCATTTTGCCCGTGGAGAGCGTGGCTCCGATAATCAACAGACTGAGGGCCATTCCACCTGCCACATATGATGTCAGCCTACAACAACAACAAGAAGAAGAAGAAGAAGAAGAAGAACAAGACTCACCTGCGCCAAACATCATCAGATTGCGTCGACCCAGTTTGTCAACTACAAACAGTGCCACAACCGCAGCCAGAAAGTATTCAGTGCCCAGCCAGGCGGTCAAGAACCGCGACAGTGCAGGATCAAAGTTCAAAGAGTCCTCAAAGACGGTAGTAGCGTAGTACGTGACCTATGTTGATGGAACCACAGAACTCAGGCATGTCAGGTGACCCATGTCAGCTGACCTACACACGTAACACATATCAGGTATATTAGATACCCTAGGCATGCTAGGCATATTAGGCATATTATATAACCTAGGCATGTTAGGTATCTAACCTAGAGTATATTAGTATATATAACTCAAGTAACTTCCAAACTACGTAATATATGACTTATAAGATCTGTTTGATACAAACAGACATACACATAAGTCAGCATACACATATATATATCTACTAGACAGACACTTAATCAAAAAACTATACAACTTATTTATTTACTTTAATAGGTTATAAGCCCGGAATTCCGCAGGTTTCTATATTATATATTACTAGAAAAACAACCTTCCCAATTCGGTCTGCGCGTATATTCTATACTAGTATTAGATAAACGTATAGCCTTAGGCTACAAGAACTATACTAGAAGCTTCTAAGATATAACTTATAATCTCGGATAAGAACCGAACCAATTATACAATACGACGTATTATTCGACAGTTACGAGCGAACCAATCGCTCTATACGAACGTATTATACGATAGTTACGTATAATAGTTACGTATACCCTACTATAGAACTTCGAGCTATACGAACTTCTAACCTATACTACTATACTAATATACTATATTACAAAAACATCTACCAATCTATCGATAACACGTCTATACCAATATATAGCGTATAGCAAACATACAGAAATAGACCGATATACAGCAAATACGGAAACCGACCGATTTACGATACCGAATAGAAAAATCAAGAAAACTAAAGTTACGTAGTAATACGAATCGCGGATACGGACATAAGCGAGACAATAGCGACGACAACGACGATAGCAATCTATATCTATAAAGACAAATCGATACTAACACTCGAATAGTATATACTCCTATTACGACTACGTCTATTATACTTATTACGCTCATTACGCCGATTACGCCTATTACGATTATTAACTACTTCCTTGTATACTTTACTATCGATAGCGCTATTACTACTATTATTATGTCTAATAATACACGATCGCTACTACTTACTCGTCTTGATAGCCTACTATAGTAGACACTCTAGCGCTCGCGTATTGTTAACAAAATCATTCTTAGTAGTTATAGCACTACTATCTCGACCGGCAAATTTATACCTATCAAGCGATCAGAAGTCATTGTTATACTAGCTACCGACAACACTCTAGTAGTAACGATACCCGCCGAGAGTAACGAAGCCTACGAACAGCGGCTCGAGAGCTAGAGCGAGAAACAACTCGGCGCCTACGCGCTAGTAAAGGAATACTATAGTCTAATTGCTCGATTACTTCTCGAAATAGCCGAAGCAATTTACGAACCTATTCTTACCGCTATCGATATACGATTACGCCCCGAATTCGAGATTGCTAGCTTAGGCCGCTACTAAGAACTATACTACAGCTTTACGACACTCTTACTCTCCGGCTGTACTAATATCTCCGACTATAGCGCCAAATTCACCGAACTTTACGATAGAATGGTCGCTATTTACGATCGATTAGTACTTCTAGAATTATACTTAGTACAGGCTTACCTTAGCGGACTAAGTAACGCGTTCAAAGAATTCATTACTGCCTTCAACCTACAGTACTTACTAGTTCCGACAGTTATCAATAGCGTGCCTTAGGTAGTAGTCAGCCTCGCTATAGTACGAAGAAAGGTAGAAGAATACGCTAGTAGGATCTAGAGCGATAGTAACATAACGCTCTACAACTAACAACGACGAACCTTCGATTACCCTGTCTACAAACACTACAGCAAACGACACAAGGGTATATACTAGACAGTAGATACTAGCAAAGCACCTTAGGGGTAGATTGATCGAAACAACAACGCTACTACTACACTAGATAAGAAGCGAAAAACTACTAACGACGCAGTATTCGGAGACAAGGCAGCAATAGCGAAGAGTAAAGAACGACACAACGTACTACTAACAGGTAAAGCTATATACTTTACCTCCTATAACGCTACTCGCGAATATATAGCTATTTACCGTAGTATCAACCTTTACGACTGCTTCATTCTCGATAGTAGAGCGACCGGATCACTTATTGGCCGCAAAGACCTATTCATCGGCGGAACCTACGATACTATCGATTCCGCGGAGTCAAATAGTATTAGTAGCGCGAAGCTTAGACCGGTAGGCTAGGGCACGTTACGAATTCGATACCGAAATAGACGGTAGATTCAAATACCTAATACGCAGTATTTACCAAGCGTAGGTATTAACTTACTATCGCTTAACGCTATGTAGCTATATATCTAGAGCATCTCCAAGACT
The DNA here is from genome assembly GCA_000291705.1 of Sphaerulina populicola P02.02b. NCBI lineage: Eukaryota > Fungi > Ascomycota > Dothideomycetes > Mycosphaerellales > Mycosphaerellaceae > Sphaerulina > Sphaerulina populicola. The sequence continues at coordinate 37,162 of JH792504.1, forward strand.
AGCGACGGTCTTACCTTTACGCAAGGAGGTAACGAATTCACCGCGACTATTACTAGCGGGCTGTTGATACTAGATATGCATTAAGAATAACTATCTCAACTAATAGTTACCGGTTTCTACGGAGCTGCCTACTCCGTAGATAAATCACTCCGATTATAGTACGAGCGAATAGTATATCTTAGCGAGCGCGGCCTAATCAAGCTCCGAACTATAGCTACTAGAATAGAGACAACTCGCGACGATAGTTACTACATTTGTGAAAGTTGCGTGCTCGGACGACAGTTATCGAAACTATACAACTATTACCTTCCGCGCGGACGTCACAAAATGGACGTTATTTATACCGACGTAGTATATACGCCAATTGAGTTATTCGATAGCTGCAAGTACTTTGTTAGTATTATTAATAACTAGAGCTAATAGGGAGTTACCAAACCAATTCAACGACGCTCCGACGCGCTAGTTACTATCCAAGAATTTATTACCGCGAATAGTACCCCCGAATGCTTTACGACCCTTCTTATCCAAGATAGGGGGGGTAAGAACATAAGCGACAGTTATCTTAGATAGCTCCGAAATAGGGGGATTACGTTATACCTGTCTAGTACCGAACAATACTAGCAGAACGGTATCGCCGAAGCCTATAACAAAGTAATCGAACAGAAAACGTAGTCTACTATACTATATTCACTAAACCTTGACCTACGTTACTAGTCCTTAGTAATCGAATACGGAATTACGTACCTACGAAACCGATTACTATATCGCAGGTTGACAGTTACTCTATACGAGGCATAGACAGGCAACAAACCGCACCTCGCTAATATACGAATCATCGGCTACAAAGCATACGTCTATCGATTAACTGCCGATATAAACAAGTTAATAGGCACTAAGGCTAGAATCGAACAGTTACTAGGGTTCAAAGGTAACGGGCACTACCTCGTTACTTCCGAGAACCCTAGGCGTCTATAATAGCGCTTCGACGTAGACTTCGATAAACTATACCCTAACTGTACTAGCGTTACTGCGAGCGATAGTAACGACGCAGATAATACGGCAGTAGAGCTAGGGGGAGACAAAGAAACAGTAGAAACAGCTTAACAACCAATCATTTCCGCTAACACCCCGGCCAAATCCGGGGGGTCACTAGAAAAAGCGGGTCCATCCTCAAAACTACTAACAACAGGTTACCTACTATTATCAAAAAGAACTCGCCCTATAACGAGCGACAGTTACTATAGCTACGAGTTACTACAGACAGGCTACGAGTCTACGAACTACGAGTCTACGAACTACGAGTTACGAGACTACGAGTTACTACAGCTAGGCTACGAGCAATTACTACTATCTATACCTCCGGGGTACGTATCAAACATACGACCCAAAACAATCGGTATTAACGCACCGACAGCCGAACTTATTCAAGAAGGCAAACGATAGCGTAAACCGAGATACCTCTATTAGTAATACGAAAGTAACGCTACTAACGATACCGCCTAATTCAACCTACTACTTCTTACACTTATAAGCTATTTACTAGCCTTAGAACTATACGAGCCGTCTACATACGACGACGCCAAGCTCTATAGTAGCAGATAGAGTGACTAGAAGCCCGTACTAGACGACGAACACTATTCACTATAGCGCAACGCAGTATAGCGAGTAATCAAACGATCAGAAGCCAATAGCAAGATCCTTAAAGGCAGGTAGGTATTCAAAATCAAACGGATTGGTAACAAAGTGAAGTATAAGTGCCGCTAGGTAGTAAAGGGGTTTATACAAGATAGTGAATACCTCGAAACCTATACGTTAGTCGTAAAGCCTATAAGCTATAAGGCACTATTCGCTATCGCTATAGCTAGAGACTACGAAATCGAACAGATAGACGTAAAGATAGCATTTCTTTACGGTACGCTCGATAGTAAAGAGCCTATCTATATAGAACAACCAGACGGATTCACCGATAGAACCAACAACGTATGCTTACTACTTAAAGCGCTTTACGGACTCCGACAGTTACCTCGCATTTGGTACGCTATATTAACTACGTACTTGGAAGCGGCCGGATTCACTACTCTGGACGCCGATATAAGTATATTCGTAAAGGGTAAGACATTCATCGCAGTCTACGTAGACGATTTACTTATCGTAGGCCTATACATTACGGAAATCAATAGCGTAAAGAAACACCTTAGTGATCGATTCGAGATAAGCGACCTAAGGCTATACTATTACTACTTAGGCATAACGATTAGACGTAACCGTACTATACGTACTATTCACCTAAGTTAGAGTAACTATATCGAGCAATTCTTAAAGAAGTACGATATATAGAACAACGTAAAGGTTAAAGCTATTCTACTCGATCTAAGTCGAAAACTAACCCCTACGCCGAACGGCTATCAAGCTGCCGATGCGTTTCGTACTAAATACTAGAGCGCGGTAGGCTCACTTATATATGCGATACTAGGCACGCGCCTAGACATTGCCTACGCAGTATTAGTAGTAAGTCGATTCGCTAGTAACCCTACAAACGAGCACTACGTAGTAGTAACGGACATCTTCCGTTACCTCCGCGGCACTATCTATTACGAGCTTACCTTTACCGGCGAACTTACTAACCTTTACGGCTATACCGACTCCGATTAGGCCGGCGATACCGATACGAGACGATCAACCGCAGGTTATACGTTCAACCTAGGCAGCGGCGCTATTACGTAGAGCTCGAAGCGATAGCCTACGGTAGCACTTTCTACCTACGAAGCCGAACTAATAGGCTAGATACAGGCATATAAAGAGGCGATTTGGTTAAGACGGCTATTAGAATAGTTAGGTAAAGGGCAGGCACAAGCGACAGTGATTTTCGGTAACAACGCTAGGGCTATCGCTCTCGCGAAGAACCTATAGGCGCATTACTCGCGGACGAAACATATCGCTATTTAAGAGCGCTAGCAGTACGAGAAGATAGAAAGTAAAGAGGTAGATATTCAATAGACACCGACGAACCGTATAGTCGCAGATAGCCTTACGAAACTACTACTACGACTAGCGTTCGTAGAGTTCAGAAAGGCTCTTAGGGTATACGAGGGCGGGCAATAGTAACGACCGTACGACGGTAGTAACGAGTCGATTACATAACTGCGCGCCTGTACGACCTTTACGATCGCAGTAAAGAATCGATTGCAGTAATAAAAACAATACCTATAACAACTAATACCTTTTTCGAGGGCTCCTATTAGCCGGATTGGATTGATGCCTTAGTACTAAGGTAGGGGGATATTGATAGAACCACAGAACTTAGGCATGTCAGGTGACCTATATCAGCTGACCTATATACGTAACACATGTTAGGCATATCAGATACCCTAGGTATACTAGGCACATTAGGTATATTATATAACCTAGGCATATTAGGTATCTAACCTAGAGTATATTAGTATATATAACTCAAGTAACTTCCAAACTACGTAATATATGACTTATAAGATCTATTTGATACAAACAGACACACACATAAGTCAGTACACACATATATATATCTACTAGACAGACACTCAATCAAAAAACTATGCAACTTATTCATTCACTTCAACAACCTATGACCTCCCTTTCAGCTCGAAACATGTAGCGCGCACTAGAGTGAGGAGAGAAGAAAAGGGCAGAAACCCACCAAATTGATACCACCAATCTGCTGAAACGCCTGACTGAGAAAAGCCGCCATAGCCCTCCAACCATTCATATCCCTCCCTATGGAGAAAAACTCCTTCCACGTCAAAGTCCCCGAAGTCAATTCATGAATTTTGGTAATTTCGAAAATCTCCTGCTGTACATGGTCGGAATCGGCAGCAGAATTTTCCAATCGTCCTATAATCTCCGCCGCGTCTTCCATTTTGCCGTGCTTCAACAGCCATCGAGGACTCTCCGGGAAGAGGAGTATACCAATGATGAGTAAAACGGCGAAGAAGATTTGGAAGCCGATGGGGAATCGCCATTGGAATGAGCCGTGTTGAGTGACGAACCAGAAGCCTGAGGTGGGGAGTCAAAATGCCTGATGAGCGAGAAAATCGGAGAGTTTGGTCTGCTACTTGGTAGAAAGAAAAAAAAAGAAAAAGAAAAAAGAAAAAGGAAAAAAAGAAAGACGTACCGTAGTTGAGCCAGTACGAAATCATGACGCCTAGAGTGATTAATGCGCCTTCGAATAGTACCAGAAAGCCTCTGATTTTGGGGGGTGCGATTTCGCTTTGGTAGACGGGGATAGTAGAAGTATCTACACTTTTTCGTCAGTATATATATACATATACATTAACGACAAGCACAAGCACAAGATATCTTCCCCAGGAGACTGACTGATTCCATTCCTATGCATGCACAAATCAGTACGCCCACAGAATACCTAGTTCCAGACAGCACTTCTCCTCACCCAACCCCAGTCACAACCCTCCCAACAATAAGTTGCGCCATACTGAAGCTTGTAGTCTGAATCACGGCACCTACACACATGATGAATGCACCGATCAAAATGCTGCTTCCCCTTCCTAGTGTATCACCGTATATGATGATTCCTACGGCGCCAATGAGACATCCAATCTCGTAGATTGCTACTACGAGAGCTTGGATCGCGCCGGATTTGTTGGTAGGTTCTATCTGTGAATGGCGTTGTTAGAGATGCTGCTGTTGCTGCTACTGCTGCTACTGCTATTCCTGCAGTGAGTGATATAGAAGACGGACTTGAGGAAAATATGTGAGAAAATTGGGCTCGGTGATGATTCCAGACATGACACCTTCTGTCATACTGTTAGTACATACATGTACATGTAGTCTGCAGAATCATATACTGTATACTGTATATACCTTAAAAACTTCCAGCAGCAGTACAAACTTACGATTATAACCCAATAGCAAGAATCCACTCGAACTAGTTACGTACACTCTAATCTGCAGCTATCGTCCTATAAGAGTGTCTCCTAAGAGACCTCTATATAAGAGAAGCCTAGCTATTACCAAACCAGCCAAGAATCGAAATTTTTTGGAGCGAGAAAAAAGGTAAGGTAAGGTAAGAGGTCCTAATCAAGAGGAAACAAAAAACGAGGACTAGGCCAACCTTCCAATTCGTACGTACGTAAAGGTAGTCCAAGTCCTACGAGCTACCGAGGGAGAAGATTAGAAGACGCTCTATATAAGTACAGAAGTACCTAAGTACCTAACACAATAGAGAGGCATAATAGAGAGGTACCTCCTACCTCCTACCTCCGTTATTCGCAACGTCGCGTAAATTGTAATATATTTAGGTAAAGAAGAAAATCCTTTTAGCTACAAATTTTACGTCGGCGGCGGAGCGGGCGGGCGGGCGGTAGTAAGTAAGTAAGGCTTTGCCTACCTACTAGGAGGTATATATATATAGAGTAAGAAATTATAGCTAACGCTTCTACGAGCTTATTCGTAGGAGGGAGGTATATATAGGAGGTAGTAGAAGTCTCCTAAGGCGCTTGTTGTATATACGGCTTATATAAGCGATTTCTTTTTTTTCTTTTTTTTCTTTTTCGTTTTTTTTGTTAATAGGAGGTAGGAATAGGTATAGAAAACACTAAAAGGCGGGGAACGGAAGGCGGGGGACTTATTTGATACCCCTATTGCTCCCTCGCTCCTAGGGCAAGGCAATAATAGAATAGAATAGGGGAGACGGTATAGAATACTACAACTCTTATTCTAAACAGCTATAGAAGCGAGCGAATACTACCTAACTAACGATATTCTGCTTCGACGCGTCTAGCTAGACGTTTACGGAGAAAAGAGTTATTAAGCGGCTCGGCGACAACGACATTCTCGTTAAGACTATACACTCGGGAATCTGCTTTACCGACGTATACGCCAAAGAGTAGCAGCAGCAAAGCGGGCTCGGCTACAAAGGCATCGGACTCGTAGCGTAGACGGGTTCGGTTCGGTAGTCCGGTATCTAAAAGCGGGCGAGCGTATTAGGTAGGGAAGCAATATAGTAGTAGATATCTAAACTTGCTCTCTCTAGAGTATACCTTGAATACTCAACCTCTCTGTTTTGGTATATAATATTTGGTATTTCAGTTGATTGGCAGCTCCTATCCTCCTTCTCTACCTAGGAAAGCCTATCTATCTATCTGTAGTAACAAGTAACACGTGGAAAAAGTCAATTTATATTGTTCCTCTAATGATGAGCTCATAGCGGGTACATGTACTACTATACATGTACCTTATAAATCTTCTACTTTTTTTATTTTTTGCCACCAAACTGTATAGGAGGAGGAGGAAGAAGACTGAGAGAAAAAGAAATGGCGGCCAAGGCACATGATGGACAAGAAGACTCCAGCGAGCCGTTGCTAGCTACAGAGCAGAGTCATGAGCTGTCTAGCCAGGAGGGAGAAAGCAGCAGCAACAGCAACAGCAGCCTGACGAGGTCGTCGCAAAATCTACAAAATCGACCAGACGACTCCAATAGCAACGCGTTGAGTGCGCTCGAAATGAAATACCGGCTCGTAGACGCAGAAATCGACAGCCACGGAATGGGCAGCTATCAGTGGTTTGTCTGGTGGTTATGTGGCCTGGGCTACCTCCTAGATCTTCTCTGGGCGCAAGCCTTCGGTCTCGTGCTCGGACCTCTACAGCAAGAGCTCGGCTTCTCCGAGGGCGAGTCCGGGAACATCTCCATTGCCTTTTCCGTCGGCTTGACAGCGGGAGCCTTTCTCTGGGGTATTCTGGGAGACATGATCGGGAGACGTCGGGTGTTTAATCTCACGTGCTTCATCTCGGGGGCGTGTGGGATGGCTTTGGGGAGTGTGCGGACATATGGACAGTTTCTGGGGATTGTGGTGTGGATGGGGTTTGGAATCGGCGGCAATATTCCCGTCGATACGACGATTTGTCTGGAGTTTTTGCCGTCGAATTGTCGCTTTCTGCTCGAGCTCTTGTCTATCTTTCAGCCTATTGGCGTCGTCGGGACGTGTGCTATTGCCTATGCCTTTGTGCCGTCGTACTCGTGCGTACCCAACTTTAGCGAACCGAATGCTCTGCCGTCGTGCCATCGGGTGGCTGCAGGGAGTGTCGAAAAAGAAGAAGAAGAAGCTTGCTGTAGCTCGGCACAGAACATGGGCTGGAGATATGTCATTTACACCCTCAGCGCCATCAACGTGCTCGTGTTTCTGCTCCGATTCGTCGTCTTTACCATTCATGAATCGCCCAAATTCCTGCTCAGTCAGGGGAGAGACGAGGAAGCCATTGCGGTCCTCAAAGCCATTGCAAAAGCCAACCGCAAAAAACCCTGCAAACTCGGCCTACGAGATTTGGAACGCATCGACATCGACATCGACACTGATTGTGCATCCGGAGGAGGCAGCAGAGGAGGCAGCAGCAAAGTCATAGAATTCACCAACAAGCGCTACTGGGCCCATAAAATTCGCACCCAACTCACCAAATACCAGCAACTCTTCTCCAGCAGTCCCCCCCAAACGCTCCGCATCACCCTTCTCGTCTGGCTTACCTATATATTCGATTTCTTCGGTTTCACGCTGGCAGGCTACTACCTCCCGAAAATCATCGCCATCAAAAACGCCCAAATCAGCCTTACGCTGCGCCAGACCTATCGCAACTACATTGCCATTTACAGCCCGGGGATTCTCGGCGTCAGCGTCGGCGCTCTAGTGGTGCATCGCGTGCCGAAACTCGGTTGTAAATGGACTATGACGCTCTCGTCGGGTGGCATGGGATGTTCGATAATCGCGTTCAGCAGGGTGAATTCGTCGCAGGCGTCGAATATCGCGCTGAACGCTGTGGAGCAATTTTTTCAAAGCATGTTTAATGCGGTTTTGTACGGTTGGACTCCGGGGGTGTTTCCGGCGGAAATTCGAGGCACGGCGGTGGGGTTGGCGACGACGTGGGGAAGGCTGGTTTCAATTTTGGCGCCGTGGATTGCGGAGAAGATGCAGGGAGAGGAGGACGGGTTGAAGAATCCGGAGACGATTCAACGGGTTTTGTATTTGGCTGGAGGGGTCACGTTGGGTTGTGTGGTGACGACGGCTGCGTTGCCGAATAGGATTCAGAGGAGGTGAATATATAAGGTATGTAGGTAACCTACTACCACCATCTCCCTACCAAACTCACCAAACCCGCAACTCCCCACACTCTGACTTTTCTCGTCCTCTCCTTTTCAAAAACCAACCTCCTTCCCCCCTCCCCTTTCTTCCTCTCCCCCCTTCTCCCTCTCCCTCTCCCTCTCCTCCTGCTACTGCAGCCCCCGTCCCCAACCCAACCCTCACCATCACCATCTGCCCTACAGCAGGAACCCCATCCACAACCACATACACCACATACGGACCCGGCGGCGCCAGATTTCCATTCGGAGGCATTCGAACGAGCAAATCTGTCTTCACCTGCTGCTGCTTCGAAGATGGTTCCTCTCGTTCGAAATCTAAAAATAACATTCGTTGGTTCATGTGTAGGGAATGGGTGACGAAACCGCTGTGGTAGAGGGCGATTTGGATCTTTTTTTGGACTTCATCTTCTTCCTCTTCTTCTTCTTCTGCAGAAAGTTGAAAAGAAAGTTGAAATTCGGAGCCATTGGCATATAATTCCAACGTGGAGAGCATCACATTCCTCGGTCTTTTTATTTTCGACAAGACATTTCCCGCCGAATCAGAAGAAGAAGAAGAAGAAGAAGAAAGATAAGAAGGAATATAAATCTCCGTCCGAAATTCCGTGCGAAAAGACCCAGCAGCAGCACTATCTTCTTCTTCTTCTTCTTCCACCACCACCACAGGCATTTCATTCGGATTACTGCCAGCAACAAGCACAGTGCCATCCAGCAACAACACAGCCGTCGAATGATATAATCTCGGAACGGTACTCTCCTTACCCAGCGTCCAACGCGAGCCTCGCGGGGCAGCAGGGTCATAGATAAGAATGTGCAGCGCGGGATCACTGGCGAGGCCGAAACCTTGGGAGCCGCGATGTGCGCCGTTGAGGAAGAGGATGGTGCCGTCGGGGAGGAGAATGTTGTCGAGCATGGTGCGGCCGTGGGGGAGACTGTCGAGTTCCCAGGTGGGATTGTCGTTGTTGTTGGAAGAAGAAGAAGAAGAAGAGGAGAGAGGAGAGATGCGGCCACAGGAGGCATCTGTCGGGGAAGTGAGATCTTGATAAGCGCCGCCGCCGCAGATGAGAATTTCCGCAGACCAGTTGTTGGTAGAAGAGAGGGGGAGGAGGACAGAGGTGCCCGTGTTGGGATACGTGCGGTATTCACCCGGTAAATCGGGAAGAGTATAAACGGTGCTGTTGGAGGACAAGTTGAAAATCTCAGAGGATTTGGAGACGAAAATAAACAAATTGCCGTTGGGAAGGAGATGGATGAAAGGGTACATAAAGTACGGCTGTGTTTTGACGAGAATTTCCATGCGGATGGATTCACCTCGAGTGACACCATTCTGGTCGAGAATTTCATATGTTGGGTTGTTATTCGCCTTCTGCGCGGGATCGAGACCGTTCAAACTCCCCGAAGCGACGAATATAGTTCCGTCGGGGAGCGTCTGCACGCTGGGATACCAACGAGCAGAGTCGAGTAGATTTCCCGGTTCCACCCAATCCGCGCCGTTCAAAGCCGTGTCCGATGCAGAGCGTGTCAAGTAACGAATGCCTCGCCAACCATCCGTCACCGTCGGGTCCAACCAACTCAGATTTCCATTCCCGCCCACAGCCAGCAGCGTCCCATTCGCCAAGAAAGCGCCTCCAGCACAAAAGGCATTGGACTTGTACGCCAGCGGAAGCACCTCGTTCGTAGCAGGATCATATTCGGAACTATACGCAAAATAACCCTCTGCGAGTTTCAGACGAGTATAATTCTCCACTTTGTCCAGAAACACCACCCGGCCATTCGGCATCAGCGCAGCATGCATCGCTGGCACACCCGAGTCGCCCACGATCTGGAATGAGCCCGGGCGGGAATTCGGGGGCGCAGCAGATGGTTCGGGGACGGGAATGGTGGGAGTTTGACTGCAAGGTCCAGATTGACAGCCTTCATCGCAGTGAGAAGTCGAATTGCCGCAGAAGCCATACATGGAGCAGCAGCTGCCGAGATGCCAGTCGTCGCCGCAAATTGCATTCTGGTGCTTTGCTCCGCACGATCCATCGGTTGTGACGGGACCGGTCGGTTGTGGCGCAGAGGAAGTTGTGGATGGTGGTGCTCCTAGAGTAGGCTCGTTGTCGAGCATATGCAGTGGTAGTAGTAGAGCTCCATCTGGGTGAGTTCCAGCAATACATCTGTTTCAAGCGTTAGCGAGAATAGAGCTGATAAAAGGGGGGGGAAATTGGAATTTCAACTCAACGTGTTATTCTCCAAACACACTTGTCCCCGTAGACACCCAGGAGAAGAAGTGTGTGGAGCATATTCACAGCTCGGCTGCACGCGGTGGAAAATCATGTTTCCCCGAGAAGTTGCCGTCGTCAGCAATAACACCAAATAGAAGAATCTCGTGTTCATTTTTCGAATCGGCTCAACTCCTGTCCAGTGACCGATCACCCGCGATATCCAAAGAAGAAGATGAGAGAGAAGAAGAAGAAGAAGAAGAGAAAGAAAGCAGTAGTAAGGTAGGTAGTTATAGTCCAAGTAAGGAGAGATTCCAAATCAAAGAACCTCTTCTTGAAATACCACCGAAGATGGATAAACCGCTTGTGATATCAAGTTTTTGTCGTCCGTCGTCCACATTGGGGGGGTTTCTTTTTTTCAAACTAAACACCTCCTTCCATATTACCTAGACAACGAAGTGAGATAATGTATCTTGACGAGAAACTGCAAGCACCTACTATCTCTTTAGAAAAGTAAGTATAGTAGGTACCTATTCACTTGTGCGGTCAGGTGAGGAGTAAAAAGGTAATTACCTAACCAATAATGACCTGTTTCCTCACCTGGATTCTTTCACCTCGGCTGCTTGTAGGAAAGATATAAACGTACTTGCCTAGTTGTTTAGTTGTTTGTTTGTTTGTTTGCTTGCTTGAATGTTTGTTTTTACTTGCTTGCTTCACTTGCTTGCTTCACTTGCTTGCTTCACTTGCTTGCTTCACTTGCTTGCTTCACTTGCTTGCTTCACTTGCTTGCTTCACTTTCACTTACGTACGTACGTACGTACTAAGCAAGATTTATAATATACATTACAACCATCATCGGTCAATTGGGAATTAGAAAAATGGTGGTGTCGTATACTGTAATGTTACAGAGAAAAGAAGAAGGGCGCTGTGGCTGAGTACGGTAGGTAGGTAGGTAGGTAGGTAGGTAGTTCTCGCTGGACATGCCATGGAGCATCTTTCCAGCCCGCCTATTCCATTTTTCCATAGTCGTCGTCGTTGTCGTCCTCGTCGTCGTCGTAGTCACACGCGGCCACCGAAATGTACCTACGGAGCAAGAGTAAGAAACATAAACTTCAAGTCTCCTCACTCCTGTCTAGGTCTCTTGTTCGCGCCTCCAGTCTGCATTCCATAGCCCTGCTGCTGCTGCTGTTGCTGTTGTTGTTGTTGGAATCCACCCTGTTGCTGCTGTTGGAAACCTTGTCCGCCTTGGAATCCACCTCGAAACCCACCGTATCCACCGCCTCGAGCGTTGAAGTTGCCTCGCATTCCTCCACCGCCGCCCATCATACCAGCACCACCGAAACCACCGCGGAATCCCATGCCCATGGCCATCATGGGATTGGCCATCATGCCTCCCATCATGGGGTTGGCAGCTCCGTAGGCGTTGCCAAAGCCGGCGGCACCGCCACCAGCGCCATTCATGCCAAAGGCTTGAGGATTCTGCTGTTGTTGATAGCCTCCGCCACGGGATTGGAATCCACCACCACCACCTCTCGCTTGGAAGCCACCCCGAGGCTGGAAACCTCCGCCTCGAACGCCCTGGTATCCACCACCTCGTACAGGTGCAGAGTTGTACGCTCCAGCGTCCTTCTTCGTGGCCTGGCCGGAATCGCGTCCTTTGAAAGGATTTCCCAATCTCTGATCTGCATACCACACTTGAAATTGGTTCTTTCTCTTGCCCTCTAATGCGACTTTTCCATCTTCTTGTTTGACGGGTTCGTCCCGAGCTTCCACCGCTTTCTTGACGGCAGAGCAAGCCTCTCGAGAGGAGAATTCGAGATATGCTTCTCCACGAGATTTGCCGTTGATTTTGTGTTCACCAAAGGCAATGTCGAGGAGTTGGGATTCTACGCCTGCGGTGGCGCAGAAGGAACGGAGGTCTTCTTCGGTGGTCCACCAGTGGAGATCAGAGAGTTTGAGGGCGAGGGTAGCGTTGGGATCGACTTGTGCGGTTGCTGCGGAGGATGTGGGATGGACAGAGGGAGTAGCGGAATTCGAGGGCGTAGCAGTAGCAGCAGCATTGGTTGTGGTTTGGTGATCATCGTAGCCGTCGTCCGGGGCTTTGCGCTTTTGACCAGCTGCTGCTGCTGCTGTTGCTGTTTGGTTCGATGATGGATCTTCTTTCATGGTCGCATTGGCGTCTGGTTGGGCATCGTCGGCGTTGCCATTCTGGTCATACGAGTCATCGCCAAAGTCTATGCGGTCTTCTGGGTTTTCTTCCTGTTGCTGCTGTTGTTGCTGGTGGTGGTTCTCTTCATCGCCGTAAATGTCGAGATCGAAGGTATCGTCCTCGCCCGACATGATGGGCACAGGGGATGCGCGGTATGGGAAAGCAGACTGCGACGGATGGTTATGGAGGAGGGACACAACAGTGCCGAGAGCAGGCTGTCGTCACTCAGATCGGAGATCAATCGTCAATCGAGAGATGAGCTTTATGATCAGATGATGCGCCTGTTTGCAGCGAGTGAGTTATGTACAAGTCCGTCGTCGCGGGCAAAGTAAGTCTGGTTATTGTACAATCAGTCTTGTGGTCTTGGTGATGATCATGATATATGCGCCCTGGCTGCTGGTCTCCTGTTCCCGCGCTCCACCATCGACATGCAGACATACGTACAGTTGAACGCTTTCTTCTTCCTCTTTTTCCCTCTTCTTCTTCTTGTTCTCTCTTCTTCTTCTTCGTCTTCTCTCTTCTTCTTCTTCTTCTTCTTCTCCTCCCTTCGTCTTTCTTTGGACTTCTCCTTTCAACTTCAATGTTCCAATGGCAAGCTGGAAAGCAGTAATAGTACAATAGTCGCTGTTCCTGTGATTGTCCCGACACAAAGCGTACGCGTGATTACAACGCCAGTCGCCGCAATGTCTCTCCGATGCAGATGTCTGATGATAGCACAACAGACGTGGAAGATGAAGTGTTTGCGCGGCCTCCTGAATGATGTGGGCGTCGCGTGAGGGCGGATCGAGGGGAGGGGTGATGGCGACGCGGTATTCTGTCTCTGTCAGTCACATGCGGTAGTCTTCTCTGTTGTGTTGGATGGGATGAAACTCACGTTGCTGTCGACTGTTGTTGCGCCAAAGAGAAGAGAAAAGAAGGACGAGTTGACGCGCTGGTGTTTGGAGCTCTCCGGCGGTCCATCGGTGTTTACCTAGCTCTATAATGCCGACCGAGCAGCCCTAGGAGACTACTGACATTAGCAACAACATCAACAACAACAACAACAACAAGAACAACAAGAACAACAGCAATATATCCAATACTGCCCACTATCTATGCCTCGTTAAAATCCCCCAACGCTGGCAAGTCACTACAGGACCTTATGGATTCATACATCATCTCCATCCATTCTATGAACTTCAGGTACCTGTATATGAGTAGTATGAGTTCGTTCATGAACTTGCTCTCCTCGTCCTCGACGAGGAACAGCGGGATGCGTTACTGTATTGACTACATATGTGCCTATAAAGGAACGCAGACATAAGGTAAGTTGGGAAATCTCCATAGATTTTCCATGGTACCTCCTGTACTTACCTCCTCCCTTACCTGCCTACTCGCCTATGTTACCCGACCTTACCAACAAAATTATCTCTGTATCTCAAGAGAAAAGAATGGAAGCTTTTCGGGAACCCCCAATATATACAAGTCGCCCTTTACCTTGAGGAAGAAATTCCCACCATCATCTCTCCTGCCTTTTTGCGCATCAATTCATCACCGGAGCAACATTCATACAGACAACCTTGAAGGATTGGACCATCGCCATCATTGTCGTTTCCTCATTATAGCTATCATCATCAACGATATCGTCATTGCCATCACCATGAGGTACCCTTTCACCCGCACCACCAGCAACGGCAGCGCGGCAGAGACCGGAGTGTCCTACACAGACCTTCCCAAAGCCCACCGTCAACAGTTGAACTACTACGCGCATTCCGTCTGCGTCGATATGGCTCGTATCTCCAGCTATCGAACCCTTCGGGCCGTGGATTTCGGAAACCTCATAGAAGGATTGCTCGACTTATCCTCTCTGACGTGTCTCCTCGCAAAAGGACTGCGCGATCCTCAGAGTACGGTACAGTCCCTGGCCTCGTTAGAGATTGGTGGGGCGGAGAGGAAGAGGCATATTGAACGTGCTCCCCAAACTCGAGCCGAAGTTGAAGCTGAGCGCTGGGTAAAGGGGAGGACTTGGACCATTAGCGATGAGGTGGATCGGGAAGAGAGCGGCAGCGAGTCCGGACAGAATGGCGGCAAAGTCGAGCAGTGTCAGTGTCGAAGGGTGTGCCACCTTCTTGAGATCAGGAAGCTGTTGCGTGATTGCGTCGAGCCCCAGACTGGCGATTTGCCCGGCGATGTGCAGGCTATGGGGATGGAGCAGCTAGCGGAAGTGGTGGCGCTCTGCACAATGCGCTTGGGGTTGCTGATGGAGGCAGGGCTATCCACAATGCCGAGTGAAGATGGTCGTCGATTGAGCTCCTTCTTTAAGCGCTGGTCAAGCAAGGCGACGGGTAAATTGAAGCTCAAGACGGTGGTGCGGGTCGAAGAGGTGGCAGCAGAGTCTGATGACGGAAGCATTCGCAAGTACAGGTACATGTAGGTGTCGTCCACTAGTGGTGGTGATGCCAGGGTCTTTTATTTTGTGACTTGGCACGGGACACCACCCTACTGAGAATACTGTATACCACCACCCATCTAATTCCTATATCTTCAACACCCCCTCCGCCCGCTCTTCATCATCGTGTCCTGCGACATGCTACCTTACCTCCGAGAACATGGCGGGCGCGTAGGTGGACCCAGCCACGTCGAATGTGCCTCGTTTCATTGGCCGATAGGCATGCAGCGTGGATTCGATTTGCAGCGTGCGGCTGAGGAGCAGACGACTTCCACTGCCTGCTACCTCCTACCCTCCTTCAAAACACCACTGCGAACCCTCTCCGAATCGACTCGGAGCCATGTCTGAGTCTGCCGCTGTTTTCTACGCTGCCGCCATTCGTCTCCCCATTCCCGAGCCTGCTGTCAAGTGACTCGGTGGACTTCTCGCTGCTCCTCCCGCACCCAGCATGTCGACATTGCACGTCACGGACCGCTCCCGGCGTGGAAGATCATCATCCAGGTCGGGGCGGGAGAGATCCAGATCACGAAGCAACGTGGAGGTACGAGCCCCCGAGGCTCCAGAAGTGCCTCGTCAATATGCATACCTTTCTCCTCCCACTGCGTCTGCTGTGCCTGCTGCTGTGAACAACATGAACAATGGATCGGGCACTGCCTACCCGGTGTATGATGTGCGGTCTCCCCACCACCACTCTCCCTCTCCCGCTCCCGCTCCCGCCTCCGCTCCGTATGCGCCACATCAGAGCACCCCATATCCAGTGGACGATGCGGGACTCACCATGGGCGGCTTCACTGATTTCCCCCCCGAACAACGTCCTGGATACATACATGTGCCCTCACAGGGTGCATACATGCCACGCTTCCCCAGAAGAGAAAGTGATGAAGACGACCTAGCCTACGGATCGGAATCTTCCAAAGCATCAGCTATTCGCGGCAGGCAACAGGAACCACTCTCTCGCAATGCTTCCTACACCTCGAGTGCTGCTCAGCGATATACGCCGAATGGTCCCGTAGAGTCCAGAGCCCCCGCTCAGCAGTACCAGTACAGTCAGCCTCCCGAGAAGGCAAAGTACAGCGCCAAGCCCAATGCTCTGCCCACACAGCCCACCTACATGTACACTGCTACGCCGCCAGACCCACCCAGGCCGAATCTGAGGTACAATCCGACCCCTGCAGTCCGCCCATATGAACAGCTTCCACGGACCTACTCAAACGAGGCCTATAACCGACTCCATCATGGCGCCCAAGTGGTCGACATCACACCGGGCAGGGCGAAAGTGGACCGCAAGACTTCCAGCACCATCAATCATCGTCTCTCTACCACTGACCTCCCCACCCAGCCACCAATTGGATTAGCTCCACAGGGACTCGGGTCGCGAATGGAGCGTCTTTCAGTCAGCGGTAACAGACCTGATATGCAATCTCTGGGCTTTGGTAATGGTGGTGGTGGTGGTGGACTTCCTCCCCCAAGTCCCATGCTAGAAGCATATCATGGCACATATCAGTCCATCTCGCCAATGCCCCTTGCAATGCGACCTGATGATGATTTGGACGTGGAAGACCTCCCACCATTATCACCGTTGCCTGTGAGAACATCGGGTTCGTCTCGCCTGGATGCCGATCTAGCCAAACGTGATTCGCAAGGCAAGAAACGTGTCATCATGTATGATCCGGAGGAAGATGCGAAGAAGATTGCTTCTGCACTTTCACACCGCACGGGCAAGATTGATGCTGATCTCATTTGCGATGTACTACCCCATCTGACCCATGACCAAGTCATGGAAGTACGAAAGGAGTATAAGAAGCAAGTCAAAGTGCAAGGCAAAGGTGTGAACATGGGCAAACACATTAATATGAAGCTGACTGGCAACTTCGGCAAAGCCGTATACGTATGTGCAATGGGAAAGTTCGAAAGCGAAGGCTACTGGGCAAACTTCTTTTACCAGAGTCACGGAAGCCGACGAGAACTTCTCATTGAGGCTCTCACGGGAAGAAGCAATGCAGATGTTCGCATGATCAAGGACGAGTTCAAGGACAAACGCTACTCGGATGACTTGGTCAAGTGCATGGAAAAAGAATTGAAAATGGACAAGTTCCGAACGGCGATTCTGATGGTTCTGGAAGAGAGAAGACAGGAGGAACAAGATGTCTATCCGGTGGAGTATCTGCACCGCGATGTTGACATCTTGTATCGATCCATCACAGCCGAACGAGGAGGCGAAACTGCCATGCTCGAGATCATTGTACGGAGAAGTGATGCGCATTTACGTCAAGTGCTTCGTGTATATGAGAAGACTTTCGGAGACAATTTTGCCCGCGCGGCGTTGAAGAAGAGCAATAATCTGGTCGTAAGTCTTCTGCTTCTATCATCGGTGTACATCTCCCAATCGACCTGTCTCGCTGACCACAACGTACGACAGGGCGAAGTGATTGCACACATCTTAAACGGCGTCATCAACAGACCTGCTCGCGATGCCCTGCTCCTCAAACATGCGATACAAGACATTGTCGACAAGAATCGTGATGATGAGCTTCGTTATGAGTTGCTGATCTCCAGACTGGTACGGATGCACTGGGATAAGGCGCATATGCTGCGGGTCAAGCGCGAGTACTATGACAAGTATCGCCAGACTCTGGAAGATGCGATTGAGGAGGCCACGAGGGGAGATTTCCGGGAGTTCATGTGCGAACTGTGCGATCCACAGGGCGTGAAGCAATAAGGGTCACGGCCAAGCGAGCGAGGTGCGGCGTGATCACCTAGGAGGTAATGGAAGCAGCTGGAGCTCGCGTTCAGGTGACCTTGATGTCATGCACCAGCAGCACAGCTCCCTATCCGTAAAGCAGCCACTAGTAGCCTTGCACATATTGCCGCATCTGTCAAACACGGCATATCCATCGGGGCAAGGTCTCTCGTCGGTTCCTCATCCGGCAGTGGATATTGATAGATCGTATGGATACCTAGGTATTGCACCACCGTGTGTGTCCTGTGCCACCTTCTTTTGGTATCTTTCTTATTCTTTTTCTTCTCTTACATACATATATGTATCAGGGTAAGTCATTTTGGTGATGATTGGTGTAGCGACAACACCCGTCCTCCAATGAGGTAGAGGTAGAGGTTCTGGATGGGAAGTGAATGGGGGCAGTCCGACGGTGTGGGAGGAGAGAAAGAGGAGGACCCGGTGCATTTTAAGCGCTCTACCTACTGTGCCTCCTATCGTCCTCCACAGATCCATGGAGTAGACCCAGTAGATGACATCGTTCTACAATCTGAGAGCAACGGATGCTGCATGGATTGTTAGTCGCTGTGGACCAAGCGACCTTGCATTAGTCTTGGTCACTTTACCGCACTCAACAGAGACGCAACTTTTTCCTTTCTTCAGCCCAGTGCAGTCGCTTTGTCCTCGTCCGTCCGTTCGTGACATCAACAACAACAACAACAACAACAACAACAACAACAACAACAACCAAACAACCGAACCGAACCGAACCGCCTACCTACCTACCTACCTACATGTACCTACCTTACCTTATTAGTGACCTCTTTTCGCACCATCGGACCGCAGAAGCAGGGTGGCGAGCGGGGATAACTACTAGTCGTTCACAGATCTCCGGACCGTGTACGGAGGCCCAAAGTGGCCAGCCGCCATTCCGACACTCCGCCACCCGTCACCCCCGAACTTCTACTTCAGCTTTATACTACTACTACTACTTTCCACTACGCAATCCACTACGCCTTCCACTCGCTATTAACTCGCGCACTACCTCGCCGTCACCGCCGCAACCGTCGCTACCTCTTTGTCGCCGGATCCGTCGTCTCAATAATAAGTTATCGGTACAACAAAGCCGTTACTGTAGCAACTCGAATTCATTACTATATCGACTTTGGTTCCCCTACCGCTACTACGAAGGCGGATAACTATAGCATACGAACCTTAGTAAGTTCTACGCTCGCGGCGCTGTCGCGCGTAGCTAATATCGCGCAGATTCCTCGTATCTGCTGCTCTAGCAGAGCTCGGTAAAGCCTCGAATACAATGCCGAACGACGACGATACTACGATAGGCGAGAACGGCGAGAACGACGAAGAGGAGGAGGAGGACGAGGAGGAGGACGAGGACGAGGACGAGGACGAGGAGGACGCCGCTAGGTACGCTTGTCTCTCTCGCTGCTGAGTCGCTGCTAACTCGCTGTATACAGTACCTTATACGTCCCCGACCCCTACCTACGCCGGCCTACTACTACGAGTACTAGCGACTTCTGGTTCTATTCGCGCGCGAGGTAGCAAGAGTAGTTAGATAAGGCAGCCGGCAGCGATACTACGAAGAAGAAGGTCGCGAAGAACAACCTGCGTAAATTCGACCAAGCAGGCCGAATTATAGAGACTACAGAGGGCATAGATGCGCTAGACCCGTGTTATTAGTGCACTCGCGGACCGCTCGCTAGGCTATACAAAGTAGAGGTAAAGAATAGTGTTATCTGCGCATACTATAAGCGACATACGAAGTCAGGATGTTAGGCCGGGATACCTGCCGACGATTCACCAAGCGATTCGCAGCGAATCGCCTAGCTTGAGGCCGCGGTAAAGAGCCTATAGGACGATTCCGCGAGCGATCGAATCGCTTAGCTTGAGGCCGCGGTGAAGAGCCTACAGGACAGGACAAGTACAGTAGAGTCGTAGGTGCCGTATATCATACCGCGCGTCGATGACCTTTAGCGTATTATGTATAATATAGCTATAGCAGTATAGCCGTAGGGTAGAGTACTGCCGCCGGAGGCGACGAGTACGAATAATAAAGAATGATAGATACATACATACACAGCGAGCCGTACCTGCGAGCGTCAACGAGTCAGCGCCGAGTGTTTTGAAACTTGAATTACTACTACTTATATATATATTAGACCATCTCATTACCAACCGTACCATTATCAACCGTACTATCATCATTAGACTGCGCTAACAAAGCCGGTAGCACAACGCCCCTCTCAGGCTATATACGAGTAGCAAGAGCATATATCTCGCCGCCAACCTAGTTAAATCTAGCCTTGAAGAAGCCAATCCAACTCCGCGCGTACCTATCCAAGCTGTCTAACCGTGCCTCAATAGTAGCGACTCGCCGAGCTAGACGTACTAGATCGCTACTATTATCTGCCTCTGCTACAGGCTACCTAGCGTCATACCCGGCCTTTGCGTATCGCTTACAATAGGCACATACCTTGCTATTGTGCCTATCTACTTTATACGGACCGTAGCCCGGACGAGTATAGTAGTAATACGGGTCAATAGCGGCGATGCCCTCGTGAGTCTCTATAATTCGGCCGGCCTAGTCGAATTTCCTTAGGTTATTCCTCGCAACCTTTCTCTTCCTCGGATCGTCCTCGCTGTTGGACTCGTCAAGCTAGCCCTGCTACTTCGCGGCGTCGCAGAACCAGAAATCGGTAGAGTTAGTAGTAGTAGGGCGGCGAGGGTAGGGATCAACGGGCGGGGTGGACCTGCAGAGAGAGAGAGAGAGTTAGCAATGATTTACAATGAGTCCCTAGGGCGGCGCCGCTAAGACATGCCTAGGGCGGCGCCGCCGAGAGACAGCGCTTCCGGCGCAGCCGAATAAAGAAAGGGCCCGAGGGCAACGCGACACAGCGGCGCTGTCGCGCCGCCGAGGGCAGTCAGTTAGTACTTACCCGGTACTATCGTCTATCGTTACATCCGCGCTATCGCGATCTTTACGCTCTTGCATCTCTACGAGTGCCTCGAACGTAGTCATCGCGTTATTACCTTCTCGCAGTATATCGAGCTAGAGCATAGCGTTCGCGAGGACACTAGTCAAACGGTTAGCGGGCGTCTCTACGAGTATAGTAGCGAGCGCGCGTATACTCAGCTCGGAAGGGTATTGTTGCGGTAGTAATATGATGATAGGTGATATAGTGATAGGTGATAGGTAATATAGTGATACGTGTCGTATATGATTCGTAAGTTCACGGCGGCAGGGGCAGCGACCTAATGAGTCACTCGTAGCGACAAAGCCGCGGCGGCGACAAAGCAGTACGGTAGGGCAGAATAGACGCATCCGGCGAGACGCATCCGGCGAGGTAGACGCATCCGGCGACGGTAATAACAAAGAAAGGTGCTGCATACAGTGTCTATAGCGAGGCTACCTACGAGCGCGGCGATTCATTTTAGTGTCTTGCTCGCCGCTCTCGTTATTACCCTGTCTCTGATTGGAATCGTTCTATATGACTTCTGTCGCTTAGCTACAGGCGGGGCGAGGTCAGCAGTAGTAGCAGCAGTAGCAGCAGCAGCGATACTCGCTGCGCTCGCTGTATTATCTCTATCCAAGTTGACGAACTCAGGCGGGTTATTAGCGTCAACTACGCTCTCCGTCTATATAGCCTTCTCTTTCTTGATAGAAACGCCTCTATCGTCTATATCGGTGTCCAATACGACGAACTCGGGTGGTTTACTAGCATCTACTACGCTCTCTTTCTACGTCGGTTTCTCTATCTTAATGAATGATTCACCGTTACTTTTACCGTCACCGTCGCGGTCGCGGTCGCGGTCGGCGTGTTCGATACTCTGGATTACCTCTGACTACGCGCGCGTACTCGCCGCGCGTGTACTCGCCGCGCTCGCTGTAGGCGTCGCGCGTAACACTACTGTAGTATCCTCCCTATCCTTCCGCTTCTGCTTCGGCTGCTTGTATTGCTGAATAACGATAGTGACCTTATACGAGCGTGTCGCGGCTCTAGTCGCTGGCTAGACCTTGAAAACTTCTATAGATTCTATAGTATCCGCGCTCGCGACACTAGTAGAGGACACCCTGTAGGGCTTATTAGTCTCGCGGTTGAACGAGCGTGCGAAGAGTACGTCGTAGAAGTCTTCAATATCGGTAACTGGCTATGCCGGCAGCTCCTTCGGCTCGAATCGCGCGAGCATAAAATCCAATAGTAGCTTCTCGGCGCCATTAGCGGTTCGGTCGCGGTCAGTCCAGTAGTCGAAGAGGTTAGTATAGGTAACCGGGTCGTAGTACTTCCACTCATCGTTGCCGTTCTTAAGAACTCGCGTCGTGACTCGCTACGTGTAAACCGTAACGCTAACATTAAAAGAAATGGCCGGAGGTAGCGGAGTCAACCGCGACGAAGGTGGCGCCGGCGTAGACTACTGCTGCTGCGGCTGCTGCGGCTACTACTAACGTATAGTCGGCGGTAGAGCACCGGCGTATAGTGCGACAGCCGCAGCTGCCCTAGCCCTGAACGCGATATTAGCCTCGTTACGAACGGCATTCGCGTACTAGGGGATTCTCGCAAACGTCTGAAAACCCTGTTAACTGTCGCTAAGTACTCGCTGTATAGATCGCTTTAAGGGGACTGACCCTTACTTGGTGCGCAGGTACTAGCGCAGGTGCTAGCGCAGGTACTAGCGCAGGTACTAGCTACTGCGGTTGATACTGCTGCGGTTGATACTACGGTTGATACTGCAGTTGATACTAACGCCTACCTCCGTCTGGTACTCGCGACGCCTCGCGCACGAACGTAGTACCTAGAGGGTTTGGATTCAGCTGATAGCATTGAGAACAGTAGTTAAACTTGTAGAACATAGCGCTATGTTTGATCGAGGGCACGACTGGACAGTACTCGGCCTAGAGGCCAGGGGGGTTGTCGGCTATAGTAGGTGCTAGTAGTATGTAGTGCTAGTAGTATATAGAGGAAGGAATTCAGGTAGCATAAGTAGTGCGCGCTATAATATATACCTACGGCTTAGCCCCGCTGACTAGCTAGCTCGTAGCTACACTCGCAGGGATAACTCGTAGTGCTTACTAGCTCGTAGCTACACTCGTAGGGATGACTCGTAGGGTTGAAATTGCACACCGCCTAGTATAGGGGCTACGGATCGTTGTAGTACGCGATAACACTAGTATCGTCGTTCGCGATTAGGGTATTACTAGTGTCCCTGAACGCCTCCTCTACCTGCCTCGTAGGTATCCAGTCTCTTGCCGCTAATAGCTTCGGTAGCATAGCGAGTATTAGCTGTTCATTTGAGTTGATATTGATATGGTTATTAGCCAACCGCCGCAGAGTAATATATGCCGTACGGTGCGTACGGTCGCCGGTCACCGCGTTATATAACGCGCTACTGAGAGGCAGCGCGATGCCGTAGGGGAGGAGGTTCGTTTTGCACTATTCGTAGGTATCGTCGGGTAGGAAAGCCTCGAGGTCTATATATTAAGTCAAGTTAGCGAGTAGAACTACGAGTAGAGCGAGTAGGCCTACCAAACCCTTCTAGTATCCCTTCGAGTGTCTGTAGAACCCCCTCTAGGACGCGTATACCTTGCTGCGCGGCGTCGTAGAGCTCTGGATAATAGCGTAGTATATAAGGTATGCCTAGAATAGAGAACGGACGGTTGGTCTGCTTCCGAATCTTATGATGGTTCTATACATTCACGAACCCTATAACTGTCTCGCGGAGGATCGTAGTGTAGATAGCGAGGAAGGCAACGCGATCGCCTAACGACTCTAGGTCATACTCGTTCGCTACGTTCAAGCTGTAGAAGTACCTACGCTATCCATTCAGCGCCTTGGCCTATTGATTCTACTATGCTTCGATACGCTGATTTATCTTACTCGTACTATATCGGAAGCACTCGCCAAACCGCAGTAGTAGTAACTCGGGCTCGTCGCGAGCCCTAAGCGAGGCGTTCTCGACCTCGTAGGCGGCGCAGCGCACTATATAGTGCGCGTCGGCGGCCAGAATGGTCTCTCTACTACGATCCGAGCGTAGAACGACGGGCGCGTGCCTACTATAGCGCAGCGTAGCGACATATTGAGCGAGTACCGAGACAGCCGACCTACTAGTGATTCCGACATATATCTACTCTATATGCCGCGAGTATACGTCGATTGCGCCGTATATCTGAATACCCTAGTACTCAAACTTACAGTATGCGTCTATCGAGAGCGCAGCTATCGGCCTAGGTATAATTACTGCGCCGTAGTGCTCCCTTGCTTTCTCGCGGCGCCGCTGGACTCTATCGGGGTTAAGCAATTTGACAATACGGTAGATACGGTCCCTACAGGTAGCGAGTCAATAGCGAGCAGATAGCGAGCAGACAGACAGCGAGCAGACGCACCTCCTAATTATATTTATCTCCGAGCGTATATACGTATATAGGTTTCTCCTACTATATGCCTCTACTTCTGACTTTGCGAGCGCATCTAAGAGTGCCGCAGCGATTAACTCGTCGGCAAGTGCTTGCTCTTCTGCAGGTATCTGTTTCTTGAACCCTAGCTCCTTTCGTATACGCCGATACGTTCTCGTACTAAGTGTCTAGCTATCAATCGCTAGAATCGCTACCGCCTCTTTGTCCGTAAGTCGCAGTTTGGTGTAGGTATACGCTATACGTATACGTAGACTGTCCTCTTCGTCGGAGATATCGTACAGTCGTCGGTAGGAGGGTGCGCCTAGTATAGTAAGTCCCTATACTACGAGTCGTCGTTCGAATGTGCGCTATACAATAGTGACACCGAATTGGCTATGTAGATTAGCGATAATCTGTAGCTGCGAGACACCCTCTGCGAGCTGCGCGGCGATATAGACCTAATAGTTATCAAGCGAAGAAGGCCTTAGTATAGTAGTAAGTCCCTATACTACGAGTCGTCGTTCGAGCGTGCGCTGCGTAATAGTAACACCGAATTGGCGGTATAGGTTAGCGATAATCTGTGGCTTCGAGACACCCTCTACGAGCTGCGCGGCGATATAGACCTAATGGTTATCAAGCGATAGCCTTAGTGTAGTAGTAAGTCCCTATACTACGAGTCGTCGTTCGAACGTGCGCTATGGAATAGTAACACCGAATTGGCGGTATAGGTTGGCGATGATCTGTAGCTGCGAGATACCCTCTGCGAGCTGCGCGGCGATATAGGCCTGATAGTTATTATAATCAAGTATATTTGAAGGCCTTGGTACGTACGTGCGAGGCATGCTGCGAGTTATAGCGAGTGGATTGCGTAGTAGAAGTAGTAGTAGTATAAAGCTGAAGTAGAAGTTCGGGGGTGACGGGTGGCGGAGTGTCGGAATGGCGGCTGGCCACTTTGGGCTTCCGTCACCGTGCCATCTCAATCCCGCCAATCTCAACCAAGTGCGAGGGACGACAGGCCGTGCGCGCTGATGCCAACATCGGTCGCAGTACCGTGATACCACACACTCACCAGCACTCGGGTTCCTCTCTGCACCGTGGGAGCAACAGTAGTATACGGCCTTGCGCGCGCGTGGACCGTCCGTCGAAGCTTCCGCCGAAACAGACTGTGGCGGCGGCATACATCATCATCCATCATCCATCATCCATCATCATCATCCTCCACCATCATCCACCATCAGTAGCGAGCTGGCTGAACGAGCAAGCACCACAACCTAAACTCACCAACCAACCACCAAACACCTTCTCCGCAATCCCCGCCTCTACCTACAGCCACCGCAGCACGCGAACTGCAGTGCGACGGGTAGAAATTCCGCGATAGGAGGAAGAGGGAGTGCTAGCAGTTCAAAGGAAGGGGCAAGCATGGCAGCTCCGGCAACACAGTCTCTCAAGGTGGGCAAGCCACAGGGTCACGGCAGGTACCTTTGGACAATAATGTAGCTGACGCGATACCTACAGTGCGTGGTGACGGGAGATGGTGCAGTCGGCAAGGTATGATGGACCGCAAAGCGCGTACGCGCGCGCGTTCCCACGATAGAGTGGCCGGCTGACAAGAACAAACAGACATGTCTCCTGATATCCTACACCACGAATGCCTTTCCCGGCGAGTACATACCCACAGTGTAGGTGATGTCGGCATGCTGATGATTCTGCGTGCATGGCTGACTTTGCGTGACAGCTTCGACAACTATTCGGCGAGTGTAATGGTGGACAATAAGCCTATAAGTCTGGGCCTCTGGGATACAGCGGGACAGGAAGATTACGACCGACTCCGACCACTCTCGTACCCTCAGACGGATGTGTTCCTGATCTGCTTCTCCATCGTCAGCCCGTCGTCGTTTGACAACGTCAAAGCAAAGGTGAGCCTGCGTCTTTGTGGCTGGAGCATTGGCGGGGAACGAGCTGACAGCGATTGCACCACAGTGGTACCCCGAGATCGAGCACCATGCGCCTGGCGTACCCATCATCCTGGTCGGCACGAAGCTCGACCTGCGAGACGACCCAGAAGTCCGGGAACAGCTTCGACAAAGAAAGATGACGCCCATTCAGTACGAGCAGGCCGTGAACGTTGCAAAGGACATCAAAGCAGTCAAGTACCTAGAGTGCTCTGCTCTCACTCAGAGGAATTTGAAGAGTGTCTTTGATGAGGCAATCAAGTCAGTACCGCCAAAGCCAATCCGCTACGAGCGCTCGATTGTGTTTCAATGTCAGATTCTCTAACCCGCCTTTCGACAACAGAGCCGTCATCAACCCACGACCGCCACAAAAGGTCAAGAAGTCCAAGTGCACCATCTTATGAGTGCACACATCACACATAGCAACAGACAGCCTGCGCCCGCGCAAGGCTTTTTGCGGCAGGCGAAACCCAACTCGAGTACCCCATCACGTTTCTTGATATCGCGACCACCTGCAGGTCCGCACATTCGACCTTCCCACAGTATCTCCTCCTACCACGCTTCACCTCTCTTTCGACGCACGACATCAGCAGGCAGACCGAAAGTTATCAGTCGAGCGATAGAACATGGCAGTTCGCGAGATCCGTTTCAGTTGCGAGACATGCCACGGCGTTTGCAGGGCGTTTTTCCATTTTCCACCCCTTTCTGTTTTGTGTGGGCTTCTTTGAAGTGACTGATTCCATTCCGAGGAGCGCCTCGATCATGGGCAACTGCATGATACCCTCCCTCTTTGTGCTGCACTCGCAGCGCTACATTGCAGGCCATCAGGGTGGTTTGCTGGTGCCATTGCGGTTTACTCGTCCGAGGCGTTTGAAGTTTCTTGGACTGCCTGGCTGGGAAATGTAGATAGCGAGAATTGCCTTACTCTAATTGCTCTCGTCAAGACTTGATCTCCTCACGTGTCGCCGTTGTGCTGGACCATTTATTACGATAGGTACATGTACCTACCATCGGTTCCGTGCCTCAGTCGTACCTACATAGGAGGTACATGTATGCTCGGCTCGGAGCACGTTTCCCAATGAGCCAATCGGTTCCATTCCAGACTTCGTATTTCGAGCTTCTTCTACGGCTACATTAGGCTAGTCTGCTCCGCCTTCGCCATTCATCACACTTGTCGCCTCTTCTCACATTCCGCCAACACCACACGCACACATACTATACCCATCAGCACCATCTCTCCTACCACACCAAAACCCATCCAACAACATGCCTCGCCAATCTCGTGGTCCAGCAGCAGCGCCTCGCCGCCCAGTCGCCGCCCCGGCTCGTCCCTCTCCTCCAGCTCCCCAGCAAACTCGACCAGCCAGCACAACCGCCGCCGCGCCACCGCATCAGCAGCAGGCACCTCCTGCGCAAGCAGGTAGCCAAGGCCCCGGTCTCTTTGGCCAGATGGCCAGCACCGCAGCGTGAGTCCATTTCTCCATTACACGATCAGCCCGCGGGAAGCGGAAAAAGAAAAGGAGACCCCGATCAGCGCTGACCTTTGTCCCTTGATACTGCAGTGGTGTCGCAGTCGGTTCCTCGATCGGTCACGCCATCGGAGGATTCTTCGGCGGCGGTAGCAGTGCTCCCGCTCCAGTTCAGGAAGCCGCTTCTCCTCAGCAGGCGCAGGAGGCTCAGCTGGCGTACGGACAGGCCCAGTACTCGCAGCAACAGGGTGGACCCAGTGTGTGCGGGAACGAGGTGACGGGTTTCAAGAAATGCATGGATGAGAACCAGGGAAATCTGACCATTTGTGGGTGGTATCTGGATCAGTTGAAGGCGTGTCAGAGTGCGGCCAGTCAGTACTAGGATATGCTACTATGGACACAAGAGATGGTGGAAGACGGAGACATGGTCAGAAGCCTAGCGCCTTGAAGGAGGAAGAAGTTGTACAAACAATCAAATTGCATAGTCCTCTGCGGAGGATGATAGCGTAGCATAGCAAGAATGGATTTACATCTCTGCTCTAGCCCTTTTCGCTTTCCATGTTCTTCCACCCGGCAGTATGATCCTTGGGTACCTATAGATACGGATTGACTTGTTCCCTCCCCCTTCGCCTTCACCTCGGCGATCAGCAATACTGTCTCTACCTGGTACTCATTCATTCATTCACCTCCCACGCAAAACCAACCCAGTACCTACCTGACCTCTTTCTGTGCTGAATTATACTACCAGCAGGTTCATGCGGAATCTGATTGGAGCTTGGCGGGGATTCTGCGGGGAAGCTAGGGTCATTGCTGACAACAGCTCTGACGAGCAACCTAAGCAAGCAGGCAGGCAAGCAAGCACGCAGACTTGGAGAGAGCAGACGGAGAGGAAAGAGCTGGTGACCACTGGACGAAGGACGACTTCACTCACCTCCCATATTACATCATCCATACCACCACCACCACCTCCACCTCCTCCTCCTCCTCCTCTCCTCAGGAGAAACAGCAACACCACGCCGCCCGATTCACGCCCTACGAAAGTGTATACCACCCCTCGACGCGTCCACTGACGAACACGTGCAGCTTCCGACATGTCGCGCCGCATCGCACCACGCCTCTCCCACCTCTCCGCTGCCACCGCCTCCACCAAGACGACAGCCGTCACGCGTCCCTTTTCGAGCGTGCCAGCACAATGGAGCAGCAAGGCACCTGCACTCAGCGATATTGCCCCGGATACGGCCCATGTCTTCAACCAGAAACAACAGCACTTTCGCGACAACCTGGCTGAAGCCCATCGCAAGCGAAAGGAACAAGAACGTGCGTCCTTCCCCTTCCCCTTCATCCTCCTCCCCCGAGACTTTCACTTCCAATGACGCTGCTCCGGCAATGCTTCGCACTTCTTAGGCTCACTGAGTTCCGTTGCAGGTGAGGCCGCGCGTCAGCAAGACCCCGATGGCCAGAAGAAGGGAACGGGCTTGTTGAGCCGTGTCATTCATGGCACAGAGGAGGGACGCGAGATGGATCGGGAGATTGAGAGGTCGTTCTCACAGGTCTTGGCAAGAGGAAAGTACGTGCACAGCATTGTCTTTCACGAGGTGAAGCCGGACAAGGTGGAGGACTATGTCCAGCTGGTGGGAAGCTGGTATCCCAAGGTTGCCAAGGATGGAGACAATCATGTCAATTTGGTGGGCAGCTGGAGGACGGAGGTGGGCGACTGTGATACTTTTGGTGAGATTGGTCGGGACATGTGTGGGATGAGTACCGCAGGGCTAACACGTTGCAGTCCACATCTGGGAGTACCAACGCTACGCTGGTTACCACAAGTCCATTCACCGCATCCAGAACCAGCCCGAGTTTGCCGAGTTCGACAAGAAGCTGAAGTCGCTTATCACATCTAAGAAGACGTCGCTGATGCAAGAATTTCGCTTCTGGCCCACGGCTCCACCTCGCCAGCTGGGCGGTGTCTTTGAGCTCCGAAGCTACACGCTCCACCCCGGCAACCTGCTAGAGTGGGAGACGCACTGGCAAAAGGGTCTGACTGCGAGGAGAGAAGTCATGGAGGGTGTAGGAGGTGCGTAATAATGGCTCGACTGACTACATGGAAGTGGAGCGGAGACTGACAGGAAAAACAGCTTGGTTCGTCCAAATTGGCTCGCTCAACGAAGTCCACCACCTGTGGCAATTTGCCGATCTCGAAGAGCGCCGTGCACGTCGCGAGCAGAGCTGGAGTATCCCCGGCTGGGGTGAGACGGTTCACAAGACGGTACCGCTCATCGAGAGCATGAAGAGTCGTATCATGGTGCCAATGCCGTGGTCGCCCATTGCCTAAAGGCTCGATCCTGACGAGTCAACATCGTTTTCCACATCACAACTCCCGGCAGAGTAGAGAAAGCTATGGGAAGTGCCCGAGATGGGCGAAGAAGGACGGCGCAAGTTTGCAGAAGGTGGCGCGGGCGTGCAGGCGTTATGGGACCATGAGCGATAGCATTCAGATTGATCAACAGCATAGCAGACGGCGAACTTGAGAGGGACGAGTTCTACTACATTGCTCTGTGTAAGTGGGTGACGCAAAAGTCAATGAAAATCTTGTAAGACGGCTCGAGTGGATCATGACTGTAGTAGGGTAGTACTAGCGCTGTGCGAGAAGACGACAAGTTCGCAGTGACTTGTAGAAGTGACTAGACATTCCTATGCCCCCTTTTCCTTCTTCCCTTGTCCTCTTCCTCTCCCTCACTCACTCACCCCCTTGGAGTCCCCCCACCGCCACCAACCGGCCGAATCAACATATGCTCCACATAGATTTTCACATGTTGCCCCTTTTTTCCCTCTTCCCCCTTTTTTCCTCCATCTTCTTCTTCCTCTTCCTCTTCCTCTTCCTCTTCCTCTTCCTCCTCCACCCAAGGAATCTCCACCTTGCCCACGTCTCCAAACCCCATTTTGCGATATAATCCCACCGCACTCCCATTCGCTTCCACAAACGTCTCCCAGCCCGCTCGGTCGGAAATCTCGGCTGCGAGCTCTAGTAAACGTGTTGCCAAGTGCAGGTTTTGATAGCGCTGCGATATTCCGAGGAGTTCGAGGAGGAAGTGCGGCGGGGGGGGTTGGGACTGGGTTGTCGTGGTGGTGGATGTGGTGGTGGATGTGGTGGATGTGGTGGTGGATGTGGTGGATGTGGTGGTGGATGGGGATGGGGGGGAAAAGGGCGAGTGCTCGGGCGCGGCTCATTGCTGTGATGGCGGGGCGGAATAGGGTGGCGTTTTGGTCGTGCGTGAGGGGGTATTGGGTCCAGAAACCGCAGGGGGAGGAGGGGGGGGTTCTTTTTCTTTTTCTTTTTCTTGGGTTTGGTTTTCTTTTTCTTTTTCGTTGTTACCTTCTTCTTTGGGGAAAGAGAAAGATGAGGAGGAGGAGGAGGAGGAGGAGGAGGACAGCGAGGAAGAGGAAGTGGAACAAGTGGTGATGGGTGGCATTAATCTCAAACAGAGAACTCCAACAACTTTTTCTTTTTCTTTTTCTTTTTCTTTTTCGCCTTCTTTTCTTTCTTTCCCTTCCCTCCTCCCTTTCTCCCCTTCCCCTTCCCCCTCTAATAAATTCTCATCATCATCATCATCATCATCAATAGCAGCCACAAGCACATGGCAATCCGGCGAAGCAATTTCATCAGCGAAAACTCTCCACCACCAGGCTCGCACGGCGGGGGTGTCTGGATGGCATTTCTTAATGTATGCGTTGCGAGGGTGGAAGGCTCGGGGTACGATGGTGGTGAGAGAGGGGAGATCGGAGAGGGTTGCTGGGCGGATTTGGATGGGAGGAGGAGTAGTAGTGGACATTTTTCTTTTTTTGTTTTTTTTCTTGTTTTTTTCTTTGTTTTCTTCTTTGCTAGCTGCTGCTGCTGCTGGATGACTGGGAAGATGATGTTTGTGGTTGATGGAGAGAAGTACTATTCATGTTGTAACACTAGGTGTACAATGGAGGGGTGATTCAAATACATGTACTGTACCTTACCCCTCCCTCTATTGTTGGCCGCTCAAGGCTTGGCGTGACGACTTATATAGGTTGTTTTGTGACACGCTTTTCTATACCTATAGAGAGCAAAAGATTGATGTAGATTAAATTCTAGGGAATTTTCGAACAAGCGGCCTTTGAGTCTGCTAAATTACCTACATACCTAGGTAATAAAGCATATATATCAGGCTATCTGCTTCGATGGTCTCGGCGCCAAGAGTTGATGTTGTTTGGTGACACCTGGGGTGGAGGCACGTGACCTACGGGCCGTATGGCCCGCATGCATAGTACAACTACATGGTTCATACTGTAGAGACTTCTTCTCTTCTTAGATATATGATATATACGCAATACTACATGATTACGACTCTACGAGCACACATTCAGTCCAAGGCCTTCAAATGTCTCGGAGCAGAGAGATGAGCATCACCTCATCATCTCGCTTGTCGATCCGCTTTAACGCTAAGAGGTATAAATGGTCTCAGATTGTTTTTGTTTCAGGTCAGGATTTAATTTTCCGATGGTCTAGTCTAGTCGTCCTATGGACCCAGAATCTTCACTTGTGCCATGTGGCTTTGCTTGTTTTCTTCGCCGACCACTTTTTCCGTGTCATCCACGGGCTAGAGCCTAGAGAGTCGAGGAGGACATGAATTGTATCGGAATCCGAC
Source organism: Sphaerulina populicola P02.02b (assembly GCA_000291705.1). NCBI lineage: Eukaryota > Fungi > Ascomycota > Dothideomycetes > Mycosphaerellales > Mycosphaerellaceae > Sphaerulina > Sphaerulina populicola. The sequence goes on from JH792504.1 coordinate 69,338, forward strand.
TTCTACGGCGAAGATAGGCCCTCTGAGCAAGGGAGACGCGTTGTTGTTCAGAGGCGAGGTGTTGGCGGCAGGGGGAGGAGTGGCTTCATGCTTCATGGTGAGTGAGTGAGACCATTCCCACCTGATTAAAGGCTGATGTCAATGGTATAGCGCGCAGCTTACGTGCATCAAGCATATCGAGTCGACACCGTCAGTCCGTCGCAGGCACTTCACTCACGTTACGTTCATGAGTAGGTAGGTAGCACTGGAAAAAAAAAACAATGGTCTCACTATATAAAGAGTGGCCGTCATCACCATACCATGATCTGTGGGAGAGACACGGTCGCCTGCATCTGTCGACATGTTTTTGCTGACCTTGACAACAGCCTCGCCATTGCTGTTGGCAGCAGCATGCTTCTTCTTGCTGGTGCCTACTATCCTGGTAGGTGCTGCACCAAGTCTATCGCCCGCGACATTCACACACACACACTATGCTCACCTGCTCCCAGCTCCTACGACGTTACCTGAACTCGCCGCTCAACGGCATCCCTGGACCATGGTGGGCCAGACTGTCGGCTATTCCCCTCTTCTACAAGTCAGCAGTCTGTCGACAGCAGGCCCAGACGATACAAGATCTTCACAAACAGTACGGCCCCATCGTTCGCATTGCTCCGGGCGAGGTCGCCGTTTCGTCACAGGCATCGTTCAAAGCGGTGCATAAAATCGGCAGCGGCTTCACCAAGTCAGTATGGTATGGCTTTATTGGCCCCACGGAGAAGAATCATGGTCCGGCCGGTATGTTCCAGGAACTCGACCCACACCGGCATGCTCAGACGAGAAAGATGTTCTCGCGTGGCTTCTCGGCTGCGAGTTTACGAATCGAGTGGGAAGACATGGTGCGCAGCAAAGTGGTCAAGGCTGTCAAGGGAATCGCTGCTGAAGCTCATCGTGCCAACGGTCTTGCCGATGTCAGAAGGTGGTGGACGCTGATGGCCAGTGATGTCGTGAGCGAGGTAGCCTTTGGTGAAGCTCTCGGTGGTCTGGACACTCAGGAGGTACAGCCAGCTGAGCTCTGACCCCATGGACGACGATAGAGATATCACTGGGCTGACCTCACAACATCACACAGATGCACCCCTTTTTCCACAAAGTCTTCGCCTCGAATCTCGCATCCACCATGTACTATTACATGCCCCTTCTCTACGAGGTGCTCAGCCGCATCCCTGTACCAGCATTGACGGACTTTTTCAATGCCTGGCGAGCACTCCTCGACATTTCGTCGATTGCATACAAGAACAGTCTGAGTAATGCTTCCAAGAAAAACATCTTCTCCGAAATCCTCGCCCAAGCACAGAACGATGCCGAGGGCCGTCTGACTCCCATGCAAGTCACGGTCGAAGCGGGAGGGTTAATTATTGCTGGCAGCGACACCACGTCGGAATCTCTCACCTACCTCATCTGGGCAGCTCTCAAGCGTCCCGAGGTCCAGCAGGCATTGCAAGACGAACTCGGCGCCCACGACGTCGAACTGCGTGATGCCGAGCTGGAGAAGTTGCCGGTCCTCAACGCCGTCATCAAGGAAACTCTCCGCCTGTATTCTGCCGTTCCGATGCCTCAACCCCGAGTGGTGCCCAAGGGCGGCGTGACGCTGGAAGGCCAGTTCTTACCCGAGGGGACAGTGGTGAATACCACGCCATATGTCTCGCATCGCGACGTTGATGTGTTTCCCCATCCTGACCGCTTCGACTACACCCGCTGGCTACCCCATGGCTCAGCGACGTTATCCAACGAGGCTCGAACGGCATGGTGGGCGTTTGGCGCGGGCAGCTACACGTGCATCGGACAACATCTCGCCATGATGGAACTGCGACTCGCATGCGCCCTGTTTTTTCGGACGTTTGTGGGTGCGAAACTGGGCTCGGCCACGACGGATGACAGCATGACGATGATGAATTATGTCGTGATTGCTCCCAAGGGTGAATGCTTGATGGTGGATTTCTCGCAAGTGACTTTACCAGAGATTGATTGATTGATTGATTGATTGATGAGACAAAGCGGCTTTTTCTTTGATTCTTTCATCTTCTTTGATCTTCTTGAATCTTCTTTGATTCATACCTACCTATAGTATCCTACAAACAATGAATCGTAGTCGAGTGTCTCGGTGGGCTTTGTCTGGAATCAGCATTCACTCTTGCCATTGTCATTGTTTGATCACTTATGTACATTGTATATATATATACTTCTCCCACCTCGCTCTACTCTGCTCTTCTCATCATCATCATCATCAACAACATCCATGTTTTGTAATGGACGCATTTGACAGCTCATTGACACCTGCCACCAGCGGAATAGAAAACAGGATATCCCTAGTAAGTCCCCTCCCCACTTGGCGCAGCTCACTGACCTCTTCTTTTAGTACATACCTTCTTAGGGACCGCATACTGGCACCAGCCTCACATATAATCGGCATCTCGACTAGGTAAGCCCCTATCCATCTTGAGAGTATATGCTAACTTCTTCTTCTTCTTCTTAGCAGGCTTTTATTTATCAATGGACCTTACCGGGGGCTCGCTGTCGAATCTATCACATGAAAAGGTAAGTACCCCCTGCAACATTGGACAGATGAGCTGACTTGTATGAAACAGGGAGAGAGAGAGAGAGAAAATAACAGTGTTGACTTGACAGAACTTGATTCGACCCCGGTGAGGTCCGGTACGTTGGGATGGAGGAAGGTCTATCCTGGCGTGCTGCATCAATAGCCTCCGCAGAAGTTATCATTGCGGGGGCTTGGAGCAGTAGGAAGTCTGTGTGAGAGGAGGAGGAGGAGGCTGAGGAGGTTCCAGTCGGTGTGAGAGGTCGGGGAAGGCGGGTGAATGAATGTTGGCTCTGATATTGATTAAATGAATGAATACCTAAATGAATAAACCCTCTTCTACCTCCTAGAACCTACCTCCTAGTACCGCACACCTCCGTGCCATCATCATCCCTGAAATTGCCATCTCTTCAGACTTCAGCCTCAGATTCCACCATCGACCGGTCAATCCCACCGCCCCGAGTCATGGGCCCCAACTACATCTGCTACTCTGCTCCGTAGTGCCCGGAGACGAGCGCAGTGGGTCCCTCGCGTCGTCATTCCAGGGCGAAACAACAACATCAATACCACGCTAGGAGGTAGTCTACCTACTACTACCACTACTACTACTACCTCCCTCCGTATCTGCAAACTCGCCGCGGACACCGCTCGCAGCGCTGAACGGGCCCATCATCACCTGCATGCGCATGCCCCCGACGGACGTCGACGTCGACCCCCATGGCGGTGTGCGCACCTATGGCGAACACACCCCTCCTCGCCTGGTTCTACCTGCTCCGTCCGTCCAACTCTTGACTGACCAACACAGGCTGCTGGGTACAAGGTGCGCGCACGAGGCTGTCCTGACCAGAGGCAGGATTCGGGCCCTACCCTATGTACTCCTCCTCCTGGGTCGAACACCAATATACATACATGTTCCCCATATCGACTGCCACTTGCTCGTTGCTTTCATCGCATCTCCCATTTCTTGTCCTCATAGACACATCCTATTTCTACCGCCCTTGGGTCTTTGCCCTCTGCTGTCGCGAAAGCCCGCACTACATTATACTACATGGCTAACCATGAGGAACTGCCCCCAGCGGCAGAGGAAGAGGAGGATGAGGAGGATGAGGAGGAGAATGAGGAGGAACAGCACGATGGACGGGCAAGGAGGCGGTTTGACTGGAAGACGATGCTGAATAGCCAGGAGAAGAAGACGAAGAAGACGAAGAAGAAGAAGCAGCAGAACCTTTCCCGCCGCAGCAGCAATCTGTCGGGCTCCACCACGCCTCCCACAGCCCCCAAGTGGAACATGGGCATGCTCAACACCGACACCGAGGACGTGCCCGGCTCCGTCCTCCTGCTCAGCAAGGTGTCCGTCTTCAACGAGCCCTTGGGTACACGCAACGCTCCCCGACCAACTTCCACCTCGTCCTTTCCGCAGACACCGCAAGACCGCCCCTCGTCGGGTTCCTCGGGTTGCAGCGCGCGAGTTCCACCGGAGAAGAAGAAGTCGCCCGACGGCATGTTTGTGCTCGAGCCGCAGCCCGACGACAGTCTCAACGATCCGCTGAATTGGCCCACCTGGAGAAGAGATGTCGCCCTGCTCTCTCTGGGCTTCTACTGCATGCTGGGAGGAGGCATGACCCCCATCTTGGCCGCTGGCTTCAACAACGTGGCCCAGGACTTCGGTACTTCCGAGTCACGCGTCGCCCTGACCACCGGACTGTTCATGATGGGCATGGGCTTGGGCAGCGTCGTCCTCAGCCCGACTGCCATCTTGTACGGCAAGAGACCCGTCTACTTGTTCGCAGCCATCTGCTTTGTGCTCACGTCCGTGTGGTGTGCTCTCTCGCCCAACTTTCCGAGCCTGGTGTGCGCTCGCATCTTCCAAGGCTTCGCTGTCAGCTCCGTCGAATGTCTTCCATCGGCAACAGTGGCCGAGATCTACTTTTTGCACGAAAAGGCCTACCGACTCGGAATCTATACCCTCCTCCTGTTGAGCGGTAAGAACCTCGTTCCATTGGTGAGCGCAGCCATCATAGAGAGCCTCAGTTGGAGGTGGGTCTTCTGGATCGTCGCCATCATCGTGGGCTTCGCGTTTTGTCTGCTGTTGGTCTTTGTGCCCGAGACGTTTTGGGACCGCACGCCCGTACCCAACAAGCAGAGGCATCGGCACAGGCACCATCGCCCGTCACATATCCCTCGATCTCCGACTCCCCCACGAAAAGGGAGATCGCGCGACAACAGCGCTCCGGATGAAGCCCACGATGCTGCCGTGCATCCCCCCAGAGCAGGAGAGAGACATGCGCACTTTGCAGTCGACCCACCGCCCAATGAGAATCAGAATGTGGTGGAGGAGAATCTGAACGAGAAACAGAATGATGAAGAGGAGAGGAAGAAGGATGAGCAGCACAAGGAGACTCCCTCGGAAGCCACCCCAACGCAGCGTGGTTCACGAACCGGGTCTCCCGCCACCACCGAAGTCCGCTTTGATGTCCCCTATGCCTCATCCATCGATGTCGAGGCTCAAGCCCCACTGGTCATGCCCCTTAATCTGGAAGCTCAACCTCCACTGGAGTACACCACCTCCGAAGAAGTGGACCCTCGCAACGACTACACCAAGCACCATTCTACCGCACCTCCCAAGACATGGCGCCAACAGCTCCGTCCCTATTCCGGTCGCCTCTCCAAATCATCATGGCTCCGTGTCATGGTCCGCCCCTTCTTCCTCTTCCTCTACCCGGCAATCCTCTGGGCAGCACTCGTCTACTCCCTCTCCATCGGCTGGCTCATCGTCCTCTCCGAATCCGTCACTGCCATTTACAAATCCCGTGACACGTACAACTTCACATCTTTGCAGGCCGGTCTCGTCTACATTTCCCCCTTCATCGGTGGAGTCCTGGGAACAGCCGTCGCCGGGAAACTGTCCGACGTCATCGTGAGATGGATGGCTCGCAGGAATGGAGGCGTCTACGAACCGGAATTCCGCCTCGTCATGGCCGTTCCCATGACCATCACCACCGTCATGGGGCTCATGGCCTACGGCTGGAGTGTCGCAGAAAAGGATGCCTGGATCGTCCCGACCGTCTTCTTTGGCATCATATCGTTTGGCTGTTCCCTCGGCTCGACGACGGCCATCACGTTTGCTGTGGACAGTTATCGACAGTATGCGGGTGAGGCGCTGGTGACGCTCAACTTCAGCAAGAACATTTTCCATGGACTGGTGTTTAGCTTGTTCTTCAACGACTGGTTGAAGAGTGACGGTAGCAAGGAAGTCTTTATTGCCATTGGCCTGATTCACCTGACGTTGATGATGACCACGGTGCCCATGTACATTTATGGGAAGAAGGCGCGACTGTGGACTGTACAGAGGAATTTTATGGAAAAGTTTTGATTAGAATCAAGGCATGATGATGAATAATGAATGTATGTGTGATGACATCTTTCTCTCTCTCTCT
>JH792504.1:75631-86599 GCA_000291705.1 Sphaerulina populicola P02.02b
CACACACACACACACACACACACCAAGTAACCAGAGGTAACCAGAGGTAGATAGATAGATAGATAGATAGATAGATAGATAGGTGGGTAGGTACATGAGGTAGGTATTCATATTATAGGTAGGTGTTCATATTATAGGTAGGTATTCATATCATAGGTACATACAGCGTACCTAATGCACATACGTACATATGTACTTCCTCCTCCTCCACCTCCTCCTCCTTCTCGTCGTCCTGCTCCTCCTCCTCCTCCTTCTCCTTCTCCTAATAATACTACCTACTCTTACTCCTACTACTACTACCTGAAGACTGCCTACCTGGAGACTACTACTGCTACTACGCCAAAGACTTTTCCAAATTACCCAGCAAGTCCTCTTCGCCTTCGTCGGTTTTCTTCTCCTCCTCGGCGGCGGCGGTGGCAGTGGCGGTGGCGGCTGGCGCAGAGGAATTTTCTTCTTCTTCTTCTTCTTCTTCTTCGGGTGGTGGTGGTGATGGGACTTTTGACTCTTTGGGCGCAGCGCTTTCGGGGTCTTTTTGGGATTCTTCTTCGTGGCCTTCTTGGGCTTCTAAAGGTTCTGCGGGGTTTGTGGATTCTGCAGATGGCGCAGCTTCTTCGACTTGTACGAATTCTTGGGCTTCTTCTACGGGTTTTGCGGGTTCTGTGGCCTTTTTGGCTTCCTCGGCTTTTTCGGCCCCTTGAGTTTCTTCGGCTACGGCGACCTCGGGGGCTTCCGTCATGACCGTATCCAGAGAGAGAGAAGTCGGTTCCGCCAGCGATGCGTTCCTGCTATGACTATGCGCAAGAGGCAGGTCCGGCGAGCTCTCTGCAGTCCTGGTGGGAGAGATTTCGGCCACAGCTTCAGGCGCAGCTTCCCCTGCATCTCCTGCTTCTTGTGTTGGTGCTGGCTCGGCTGTGGTTGCAAAAGGCACATCTGCTTCTTCCGTCAGTGCTGGCTGACTCGTAGGTTGTACATCTTCCATCGGCTGTGAGTCTCCATGGGGATCGGGTTTCGCAGGCGTCTGGGAAGCAGTAGCAGGCCCGTCTTCATCCGAAAGCTCTCCATCCTCCCGATCATCATCCTCATCATCGCCTTCCTCCTCATCTTCACCCGAGCCTTCTTCGACTTCCACTTCAGCGCCCTCGCCCGGCTGTTGTTGGACATCCTTGACAGTCGCCACGATTGAGACGTCTGCCTTGGCTTTCTCGCCTTTCGCAACATGCTTGATGGTCTGCCCAGGCTGCGGTACAATCTTGGTGGCGTTGGGCACAATCTTTGTATATGTCGAGCCATCGGGATTCGTGAACGTCACTCGCTTTTTGCCTCGCCCTGGACCGCCCTTCTTCTTGGGCGGAGGTCGATTTCGTCGAGGAGCAACCGATGGCTTCAAATGTTCGGCGACCATGACTCCATCTTCGTTTGCCACACCCACACCCTCGATGAAAGTACCTGCAGTGGCTTAGACGATACCCAGTTCGCATGATGTTGCGAGAGTACTTACCTGGTGCAGCCGTGACAGGCTTGACGTCTGCAAGTTCCGTAGACTCTGCGATTTCGCCATCGATGGTTTGTCCTTCGGGCACGAGGACTTCGTAGACGGCAATCTCGCCGTTGACATCTGCCTTTTGCACTTTTGTCTTGCGCATCGGCACAACGACAGCCTGCTGATCGGGGCCATATATGTTCGGCAGTCCTCTTCTCCGCTTGGCAAGAAAACTGAAATGCTTGTGTTCGGGCTCGAGAGAATGGTCGGGTATGGGCTTCCACTTCTTGGCAATATAACCCCGTTCATCAGTGCCGCTCTGCTTGCTTTCCTCTTCGGGCGCCTCGTCCTCGGCCTTGTCATCGTCCGCTTCGGCGTCCTGTTTGCGTTTGTTACCCACTTTGCCCGAACGCGCCAGGCGGAGAAGATGTTGGGTCCATGGATTCAACAGCTGATAGTCGCGTGGCATCGCTGGTTCGCCCCACTTGTCGTCCTTTCCCGCTTCGACTTCAGAGACGGGGGGCGCGAGAGACACCTTGGCATATGTCTGGCCCCATTGCTTGACCGGCAGCCCTTCAAAGACATCATTGTCGGCATTGGAGCGGCCAGAGCGGTTGCTTCGGCCCGGAGGTCTGTACTGTTCCGTGGTAGCCATGTCAGTCAGTCGACAAATGTCTACATGCAACCAACCATAGGACCATACAGTAGGTAACAATACAGTATGACACTTACGGGAGCCATATGTTATATGTTGTTACGCTGCGTGACGCGCCGGAGGAGCGGGCAGACGATGTACGAGATGGAATGGGAGTAACAGGCGCGAGATATACGAGAGTGCCTGCGGAAGGATATTCAAAAAGTACTTTAGAACATGGACTATTTCCCCGAGCAGAACAATATGTCAATATGTCAATATGTTTTGTTGAACTGATGAGGTGTTTCTGTTCTCTGGGATGGGAAGAAGACACCGCCATCCTCAGGCACTCCCGCGGCCCGAGTACGGTACGAACCGAGTCCGAGCATACCGTCATCGTTCTCCATCTCATCTCTCGCCTCTCTCTGCATCGCCTTTGTACCTCTCACACCCAAACAAGTACCATTCATTCAATTGCCAGGCAATGAGCTTCGCCATGTCGCCGAACTCATCAGCCGTGCAAGTGCGCTCCCTCTACCGCCAGCTCCTCCGCCAATCCAAACAGTTCGCCCTATACAACTTCAGAGAATACGCGACGCGGAGAACGAGAGATGGCTTTCGGGACAACATGACTGTGACTGATGCGGGAAAGGTACATGAGTTGATGGAGAAGGGACAGAAGGAGCTGCAGATGTTGAAGGTGAGTGGCGAGAGAGAAAGCGGCCGGACTGGACATGATGGCGGTTTCCAATGGGAGGAGGACATGTGGAATGGTCGGGGTAGAGACTGACTATGCGTGCAGAGACAAACTGTAGTCAGCCAGTTCTTCCAGCTCGATAAATTAGTAGTGGAAGGCGGGAAAGAGGGCAAACAGAAGGGCGACCGCAATGATATCGTACGGCAGAAGGATCAAGGGTGAGTTTCTTCAGAAGAAGTACGTTCTCATCGTTGTAATGGTGCTAATGATATTCTCGTAGCTGGGATTGATCGAGAATGCTTCTCTGTTGTACTTCTATTCAAAGTGGTGTAGAATTACGATATACCCGGGGCCTACTGTTATCTACGCTCTACTGGAGAACCGAAGAAGTCATCGACATTCGGTGTACATGACACGGTATCAAGTCCAATTCGAGCGATCCAGCAGCCCGATGCGTCCTTGTTGGCCTGCAGTTATTCAACCCCTGCTCATGCTGAGCTCTCCGACCATAGTCACTTCCATCTTGAGCAGGGCACGAAGCTTGCCTCGCAAATTTCTCTCCCGAACTTTGCCTCCCGCAGACATTGCGCACCCAACAAGTTGACCGACAGCCAGCGACTACTGGAATGCTGCCATTTCGAGATTCTGGCCTGTTGTATGTACATCGTAGCAAGCAGATGTTCAGAGAACAATTCATACAATCTAGTTCAATGAATCGCAATCCTCTTTATCAAATAATCGGTCTTCAATCGAAGAGTGCTTCTATAGGTAGGTAGTCTTAGCCTTCATCTTTCCCTACTAGGTTGGCAAAGTAATCCGTACACCGGCAGCGAACAAGAATATATTCTGTTGTTTTCACTGTTGCGCGAAAATGTTAGTGCTCTCGATAGGATGGCGAGTAGCACCCCAGGTCAAAGGCTTCCGCGAGCGTCATCAGCATCTCGTAATAAAGCCAAAGGTATTCCCGAATCTGAAGAAGAAGCACCACCACCACCACCACCACCACCACCACCACTACTAACACTCGGGGACCCTAATGAACGCCGCCTCCTCGCAGGGGTTCGGCCACGGGCGATGATTCCTCGTTTGCCTCTGTCTGCATTGACACCCTTGAGTAAATCCCAAACAAATCTCACGAGTACAGGCACCCATATGGACACGGCGATGACCTGTCCCAGAGACCAGGCGTGGTGGTCTAGCACGAGGTAGCCCAGATCGCCTCGATTCACGAGTAAGCGGCCATAGTCCTGCAAGAGCACGATACTCAGCGCGATCAAAGCGAGTTCGGTGCCGAATAGGATCAAGCATCGCATTTTCGTGAGCAGCGTACGGCGGGTATCGAGCTTCATCTTTGATAGCCAGGTCAGGCTCCGTTTGTGCTGGACGAGGTTTTCGTAGAAATCCCATTCGTGCCGATGGAGGAGCCAGTCTCGTGTGATTTCGAATAAATTTTGTCGTTTTGCTGCTGCTGCTGCTGCTGCTGCTGCTGCTCCACCACCGGGCTTTTTGAAGACTCTCAAGTGGTCGATTATCATGCAAAGCTGCACGACCACCGCAAACGCAATCATGGCAATTCCTCGCGACGACGCGACGGCGTTTTTCCAGAACCAGTCGAATGACCAGCAGTACTGTGTCGGAGCAATGCCGTTACATGAAGGAGGTCCGGAGCTCTTAATGTCGCCTTTCTGGACCTCGCTCAAGCTGTCGGTCAAGTTCCACGTGGAAAACCATGTCGCGGCTGCGAGGCCGACAGAGCAGGTGGAGATGATCAAGGAGTAGCTGTCCTTGCGCCCCAGTTGTCGTAGAATGAGCAACCCCAGCAGAACGGGAAGATAACCTCCCACAGCGAGGTTGAAGAAGATTCCGATGTTGTTCCAGAATTGCTGCCACGACGTGCCCTGGATGTCGGCCGGGTCGTGCAGCGCAATCATACAAGCGATTTGCACGGCAAGCATGAAGAATACTTGCGCCTTCTGGAAGTCTGCGAGTGCTTCGAGTAGAGCGTTGTGGAGTTCCGAGTCCTTGAGCCTGGCTTGTGCGGCGTTGGCCCACGACCACGCCTCGTCTGCGTCCTTCTTGGACATTCGCCAGTAGGCAAAGTAGAAGTATCGAGCCCAGTGCTCAGTGATATGCCACAAACCCCACGCTGAGAGCACCATGGCGATTTGCATGAGATAGGAGACGAACATCTGTGTTTTCTCCCTGTTCATCAGCTGCGTAAAAGAAGTTGGAGACTTTGGAAAAAAAGCTCAACGTACACCGATGCCTCCGATATCTGGATTAATCGCTGCGTTGAGGTTATGGCAGATGTCGACGTTGAAACTCTGAAAGAGTCGATCAGTACGTTTTGCAAGCTTTTACATCCGAGAAACGTGGCGTTTACCAATTTGTGATATGTGAGTGCCTGATTCCTGGCATATGCGGAGTTGGATGCTTTCGTTTTCGAGTCGTTTGCTGTGCAGGCAGGGAGATCGGGATTGTCGTGACAGTAATCTGTAAGACACGTCGTGATGACTGGCCATCCATCGAACAGCTTTGAACTGCTGTCGTTGACAATATTAAACTCTGCAGCACCGGACTTGTTGTGACCAGTGATGTTGCCAGAGTGAATCAGCTGGGCAAGGATAGGGTACACCTATGAGAGGTCAGTACTTTCGTGAGAATCTTGCGGGAGGGCTTCTTCTTTTGAGGAAACACGCATACCATACAGTTATAGAGAGTATAGGAGTTGTTAGTCCACACTGCTTTTGGGTCGGAGCAGGCTGCAGTGCAGTCATGTCGGGATTCGTCGCCGTCGATCTGGCAACCTTCTTCATACAGGATGGGGCGACTGTCCATCACCTGCACGTCGAATATGATACTGTCCCAGTCGTACCATCCAGGCCCTTGCCAGAACTTTCTTGTAGTTATGTTATAGAGACTCGGATGCGCAGCCATCTTGATCTAGCTACTGATGGACCAAATAGCATCAGTATGCTCAGCGCCCGAGATGGCACAGGCGGTCATTATAGCTCGCCAGCTGCGCCCGTATATGCAGCTTTTCCCGCTCGCCGATAAGGATAGGCCTCATGATGAGCTTTCAGCCCATGCTGACCTGATTAGCCCATTGTATTGATCCTTCATGCTGTGTCACCCCGAGGGCATATGGTACATCGCGATGGTGTATACACGAGCTCTTGAAGTTCTAGCAACGCCTACACTGTATCGCGACCCTGCGAACTGATATCATTGGCTGCGAAGTCAATGCAGTGAACAAGTTCTCCTTTGGATCCCATCACTGACTGCGTTGCCGTTTTGAAGTCGATCAGTAGGGCGTGTCATGGCTCTCAGATGCCATCAGGTGTAACGATAAGCAGCGCCGTAATCAGATCGTATGAAGCGGCATGAACGGTATTAGCGAAAGCTCGCTTGGAAAGATTGTAGCGAAAGCTCGCTTGAATGAGATTCGGATTGAGTCGTCTCCAATCTGAAGACAATGCGGATCGAAAGTACATATATCCTCGTAGACCCCCGCGGGAGGAGTCAATGTTATCGAATTTGCTGACCAATACGCCGAGGAAGCCTCTCGTTTGCAGCCAGTCCTTGATCAACATCTCTGCGTTGGCTGATATGTCTCCGGTGGTCGACATGTGGCGGACTGCTTGGCATAATCATCCTCAAGAGTGTCGATACCACGGCTCTTTTCTGAACGTCAGCTGCATAGCGGCATTGTCGATTGACACAAAAGAGGCTGGTAGTACGGAGGAGGTGGGCTTGTAAGACTGGTCGGGTGTGATGTGATGGATGTTGCAGGATGAGAGAACAACAAAATGCCAAGACTCTCACACGTGGTTCGCCACCCGGGTCTTGATGTGTAGGCCGTCTTTTGTTGTTTGGAACAAGACTGAGACAGTGGTATACCAAGTTCAGAGAATTGTGACATCCGAGAAATTGTGCCTCCCATATCTTCATTCTCCATGTTGAGCCATGATCTGAACAGTGCCGAAAAGAAGAAAGCATCCACCCATATCCTCACCACCCAAATGTGCACTCGTGATTTTCGTAACATCGCATCCCATCAAAACGGCACATCCATATCCTCCACACTCTCCTCCTTCTTCTCCGCTCCACCCCGCGAACTTCCACTTCCCGCCTGCCCTAACATCACCTCTCGAATGAAAGCCACCAGCGGCACCACACTCGTCTTCGACGTCGGCAAGAAATGGCCCCCCGGATGCCTGACCACTCTCCCTCCATTGCCCGCCTCCTCGCCCCCCACACAATCATTCACCAACTGCAGACATCTCTCCTCACTGACCACGGTATCCACACTCCCGATAAAATGCATCATGGGCGTGACAATCTTCGGCTCATAAAACGCGCGATACATCTCCAACCGCGACGCGCCAAACCCGGAATACGACACGGCAAATTTCAATGCCGGATGCACCGTCGACCCCTTTTCCTCGCCGAGAAAACTCTCGGGAAAACAATACCCTCCGTGCGCAGCATAATGTCGATTGAACGCTTCTTTGCGCCCGTCTTCTAATAATGCGGTGACCATCCCTGCGGCGCAACCCCCTTGACTGAACCCTATCACTCCATCAAACGGTCCTTCTTCGCGGAGCACGGCCGCGATGGCGGCTAATCCGTTGTCCAATCTGCGATACTGATAAGGTTCGGAGTCGTTCTCGCGTGTCCACCAGCCGTAGGCTTCGTCGCGGAGGCCGCCGTTGCCGTCTTCGGTGGAGTCTGCGACGAGAGAAGGGACATCTTCGGGAGAGAGTTTCATGGGTGCGGTTGGGTAGATGAGTTCTACGCCGCCTGGATGAGATTTGAGGTGGCCGGGGCTCGGGGCGGCGGGAAAGGCTTTTTGGAGGAGTTTGAGGAGGGCTTTGGTCTTGATTTGAAAGAGGGGTCCGGATTGGGTGAAGCCGTGGAGCATGAGGATGCGGAGTTTCAGGGGGTCTGGAGACATTGTGGGAGTAGTTCTTCTGGTGGGAGCGGATTTGTGGTTGATAGTGGAATGATGGTCTGGAGACAGTCTTGTTTGTGGGAGGGTCGCGGAAGGAGGAGTGGTGGTCTCACTGGCAGAAGAGCGAGGCTTCCTGGAGGTACAGCTATATCTCTTGCTCGTCGGGTTGATGAAGGTCTTGTATGTGGCAACTGAGAGGGTCAAGCAAGGGATGGTGAGTGGCAATACGGCGTCGAGGTTCCGCAGAAGGAATGGGCTGCAGTTCATGCGGTCCGCGTATTTCTCTCCATTATCGATTAATATGGAGCGGTTAATGCGATGCTGCAATTGAAGCCAAGCGAAACGAATTTAGAGTTTTGGTGGATGCTTCCCCCACGGCCCGCCTTCCGACAGCCATGTGAAGCCAAAGCCGCAAGCTGTCCTCCGTACATTTCCAATTCCTTCAACGCATACACACAACACCGCAATCCTCACCAACTGAATCACATCCCACAAACCGCAGAATCTCCATCGCCTCCGCCTCCGCCCGCCACATCTCACGTACACCATGGACCAAGCGAAAGATCTGCTCGAAATGCCGCGCGAGTTCGTCAAGGACGGCCGCCAATTTCTCACACGCTGCAGCAAGCGTACGTCGATTCCATTTCTGCCATCACAGGCAGACAATTGCGGGTGGTAGAGCATGAGCAGCTAATGTTGAGGATATGCAGCCGATAAACGTGAATTCCTGCGCATCTCTCAAGCAGTGGGCATGGGTTTCTTGATCATGGGTGTGATAGGATACATCGTGAAGCTGAGTACGTTTGTATTTCTCCTTCAGGGCTGTGCGGAAGTGCTAATGTATTGTGTGTCTAGTTCATATTCCCGTGAACAACATCTTGGTCGGAGGCGCATAGGTGGATGGATAGGAAAGGGGCAGGAGATGTGGTTACAACAAGTGCAGAGGAAGCGAGAGGGCTTTTTTGGAAGAGCAGTGACCGGCGCAGGCGAGCGAAGGAAGCGCCCATCAAGGCGGGCTGGGATAGCTCACCATGCCAATCGGTACTCCGACAGCCAGTACAGCGAGGCGTTCAGGACGGACAGATATGAGGGACATTGCATTCAAAAAGTCAGCAGTACGTTGAACGCGTGAAACATGCTTTTCGAGCATGGTGAGTGTGTAGGTAGAAAGTGCTCCATGCTGCTGCCCTGCGCAAATAGGAAGAAATGGAAAGCTCTCGAGGAGGAGCTGTTGGCGCACCAGTCGGCTCTCCTGGCATTCAGCAGATGCTTTCTTGGGACATCCTTCACACGCGGTACCATCTCCAAGAGCAGACCACGTGCAGCTACTCGCCATAATCACCAATTCCCCTACCTCCTAGCAGGCTGGAAGGATAAAGCTCCGAGAAGTACATGTACTCTACTAACTCGTCAATATGACAATTGCTCATGCGTCTTGTTAGAGTATGGATATGTGTCTATCTAGTCACCAACAGAGGTGATTACATGTTGTTGGATGGCGTCCGTCAGTGATTTGTGTTTAGTGATCACTGATCACAACGGCCGGAAGGGTGCATCTCTCCCCATCTGCTGAAGCCCTCATCGCGGATATGGCGACGACGCTGTTGTCGATTCGAGGCAAACTGGTACAATCATCAACTCAAGAACAAACAAGAACAAGAGCCGCAGAAACAATCACATTGTGGTCATCAACAAGTTGGGAAAGAAAAACATACTTTCGTCGCTTTCGCTAGGCTACCACAAAAATGCTCTGCAGATTCCAGATTATCATTGTTTCCGAGCCCCTCACGTGTTCTCTTTCTGAGGACCATCATCCATCTGCTATCTCATTTTCAACATCGTCTCCAAGCGTCAAAGTGGAATCACCAAACGGGCTGGTTACTGTCCCTTTCCAACAAACAGAAGCACAACGCCTCAAGCAACGCTCCGCAGCTGTTCAACCATCCTTCTCGGGTTGCGAGCGCGATCCCGCGTCCTGACGTGTGCTTATTTCCGGCGCTGGACCAAGAAGACCGTTGCTGATCCAAAAGAAGATCTCGGCCATTCTGAGAGCGGCTTTTTATGCAAGCTGAGGGCCCTGTTCAAGCATGAACTCACAGCGGCCGCTGGCTACTGAAGGCAGTAGCAGCATCTCTAGCATGTCTGGTGAGAAACTCCATATCATACCGTGCGCAGTGGCCCCCGCCTCATATGAGTGTAATGTATAACGTCAAGCTTACAAAGAAGCAAGCCAGCAGCCATGGCGAAAGTCCCCTTCAGCCGTTAGGTCCACTTGCTGCTACTGATTTGCAACGGACGAAGAAGAAGCCCGGGCCGAAGCGTGATAGCAAACCTGCTCAAAATGAAAAGCTGGAGAGGAATCGACAGGCACAGAGGTAAATGAACCACTCTCGATCCGGACCAATGGCGTCTCTAATACACGGCAGGACACACCGCGAGCGAAAGGAACAGTATACGAAAGATCTTGAGCTCGAAGTGATCCGTCTGAAAGAGCTCTTCGCTCAAGCCTCATGCGAACGAGATGGTGCCATCCAGTCACGAGACGCGGCTCTGGTCGAGCGAGACCAACTTCTCGAAGAAAACCAGCGAATGAGAGAGGACATACAGCCGTCGAATTCCTCCAGCGGTAGAGACTCGGGTTATGACAGTATGTTCTGGACCTGCGATTCTGGTCCGAATTCTGACTGCTAATGCACCCCTCTAGGAGGTAGCAGATTCGCATATCGCCCCCCAACGAGCTAGCACACGAGATATGGTGACAGAGACACGAGACTTCACTTCTGATGTACGTGTACCCCCATCGGACCCTCATACCACCATCAAAGTGGAAGACACGATGCAACGAGATCATTCCAATTCAGCAATAATAGCCCAGCCAGCCCCTCCTCTCACGTTAGTTCTCCCCTGCAATACACACAACCGCCATCCACCACATAGCAAAAAGCTAAACCCCCCCTTTTTTTTCCTCCAGACTCGAAAAGATCCTGCATAGGCCATATCCAATACTTACTTACACATCCGAGCCCACAACAACCACAAGAACAACAACAACAACAACAACAACACTCTCCCCCCTCAAGACGTCCCCAACGACAACGTAAAACCTCCACATCTCCAGCTACGCACGCCCTCCTGGCCACCGCCGCGCCCTCCTACACATTCTATTATGCAGTAGCATCCAGCAGAAAACACCTCATACCCCC
>JH792504.1:97749-109748 GCA_000291705.1 Sphaerulina populicola P02.02b
TTTTCCTTTACCTTTTTTCCTTTTTCCTTTTTCCTTTTCCCTCTCCTCCTCTCTCACTTCACTTCGCAACAAACGCTGTTGGCGCAGTTTCGAAGGTACCTATCAGAAAGATGGAACCATCGAGTGTCCCCTGGCCGCCACTTCGATGACATTGTTGGGCAAGAATCAGGATTTCTCTACGGCGAGACTCGGACTTGGAGAATTTCTCATGCAGTGATCCTGCTGAGCCCAATGTGGAAATGTTCGATGAATTGGGCTTAGACCATCACGACAAGCCGTGGCGTTTAACGTTTCGGACGTGCTGCTTTCGGCGTTAAAAAGAAGTGTGAACTATACCAGCCACATTGCCTTGACTACACCTGTTACGACACGCGCCCAGACCGGCCATGTTTGACCGGATGTCGTCTGCAATCTTCGGATTCCTGGTAGGACTCTGCAGAATGTGTCCCTAGGGACTACTCGAGATTTTGCTGTTCGAAGCAAGCATACTGTAGCGCCAACGAGAAGTACACCAGTCACCACTTTGTTACCGGACAGGACACTCTCCTCGGAGCCTCCGACCCTTTGGGACCCATATAAGCCGGCGCCCACTAATAGCTAGTAGTATCTACTGCTCCAAGAGGCGCGGCTGGGCATCAGATCCTCTCAACACCTATAGATCTCTTGTACCCAGCCTGATCATGATTCATCGGCCTTCTGCCCGTTGTTACAAGCCCATATCACCGACTAACTCCACGCACGCTCCACTAGAAGCGGGACATCAACAACTAATTAACGAATGTGGGTATACTTCTAGCCTTGGTCGTTCGGTGGTTGGCAAGTGGCGGCCACGCTATACGTGCAACCGAAGACTAGTAGTCCGACTGCTGGAGCCGCAGAGGTCGATTCATGCTGCCGCAATTGACTAGGAGACTTCTACCTTTTGTTAGGACAACGTATCAGTCTTGTCCTGTATGCATCCCAGATCACGCTCACGCTCACGCTCGCAGCTTCACGCACATGCCCACGCAACAGTCCCGCTTCATGGCTGGTATAAGAGAGGAGACCCTAGTCGGGACTGCCCCTTGGTTTCTGCTCGCCCCGTCCTCATATCCTCTCACTCTCAAGCTAGTCACCCAGGCAGCTCAGCAACATGCTTCGTCGTGCTCTTCTCGTACCAGCTCTCGTGGGCTTTGTTCACTCCCAACCCGTCGCCAACAGCGATTCATATGCCCCAGTTGCCACGGCCGACGCCCTGCCTATCGATGATCTGAGGGATGTTGAAGTTCCTACCTATACCGAGACTCCGGGTCTTGCTTCCGCTATCGTCTTCTATGCCACCGAGACGGCCATAGCAGCAGTACAGGCGGACGTGACTCAGGATCCTCTGAGCCAATTCGTAAGTGCATCAAGACCTTTCGAAGTCGAAGGAAGCTGACAGATAGCACATAGCCCGCTGCGACCGATGTCCCGATCAATGCAGCTGGCGAAGACTCCTCCAGCAACAACAAGCGAGGCCTGGCCGTCCGAGATGCTTGTGACGCGCAACCCACCATTGCCAACTTCTACAACGTCAATGTAGACGATGCCAGTGCTTTCCAGGCCGATCCGACCATTTCCTCCGTCGCCCTCGCAGCACCTACCCCAGCCGGCTACTTCAACAACTTCCAGAACGCCCCCGGAGCCAACAGCGCCTACGCCTACCTCGGCTACGCAGTAGTCAACAGCGGCCAAACCGGCTACGACGTCAACTGGTGTGCAAACCAATGCACCTCCATCAACGGCTGCCTCAGCTTCAACATCTACTTCGAACGCGACCCAATCCTCGAACCAGGAGCCGGCTGCGAAAACCCCGCAGCATTCGCCAACATCAAATGTTCCTTTTGGGGCACCGCCCTCGACTCCTCCACCGCCAACAATCTCGGCCAATGGCGCTCCAATTTCCAGGTCGTCATCGCCGGCTCCAACGCTTACACCTCTTCTACCCTCGGCGGGCCCGTTACGGGCTACAACAACCCTCCTCAATCCCTCAATTCTTCTACTATGAACGCCCCTCTCCGAGACTGTGCCCACACTTGGACTTATCTCGGCTACAAACTTCTCCAATCCGGTCCTTATAATCCTAGTCTCTGCGGCGCTGCCTGCGATGCTCAAACTGCTTATAATGCAGCTTACCCTTCCTCTTCTTCTTCTTCTACTAGTGATGATGATGATGATGATTCTGAAGAACCGGTGAAATGTGCGGCGTTCGGATCGTATCTTCTCTCCATGACTAATGCTACGAGTACTTATCAGTTGGGTCAAATGTGTACGTTGTATACCTCGGATTGGGATGCCGAAGCGTATGCGGTGAATACGCTGGCGTATGATGATGCCGTTGGAGCCATGTATACGTATGGGTATAGTTTCTTTTATGCGAAGGAGGAGTTGCAGCCGGTTTGTCAATCTTAGTGTTGGGTTGAGTTTTGTGTTGTGTTTTGTTGTGGCACATGGTCCATAGCTATATCCTCATGTCTCCTGCGCCTACTCACTTATGATCTCTTGCTCTTTGCCCCCTATTCCAGAGGATGTGACTCTGTGATACAAGAACAGATTCCCTCCATGCCTTGAAGATGGTGCGCGTCCGCCAGACGAAGACTGGGTGCCATGCTCTTAACTCCATCACAACGGATGTGACGCGTGTATGCCCGTACCGTCAGCCCCATCGGCCAGTGAGATTCGTGCCTTATACATCAGATAGTCGACCATGGGCGGCATCGCGTCGCGTTATTCTCCTGGAGCCAACAACCTCGACCGAAGTCTCCGGCGCACGGCAAATCCTCGCGCTGCTGAGTGGAAGGCCTGACTTCGCTCGCATGAACTTCTCCCGTAACACTATGTCAGGACACTCATCTCAGCTTGTCTGAGCTCGTCAACTTCCCGGGGCGCCGTGTCAAGAGAGAAGATGGACCTCGCTCCATAGCACCACGTGACTCCACCTCTCAAACAGAGCGCCAAGAACGGCCAGCCCAGCGAATATTTGCTCAAGAGGCGTTCTAAAATCGTCGAGCTGCAGTAACGTGCTCAACCGACTGCATATAAAGGTCTCATGGCCAGCCTCACGCACGTTCGCCCGAGGAATCGGTGTCATTTGAGAAATCTGGTGTCTCGGCGGAAGTTGAGCTGTCTAAACTCGAACGAATATCAAGTCGAACAAGCCACAACCCATCGGACTGGTCACGAAGAGCGTATCGCTATACCCTCCAATCGCGCAAGGTGCGGTTTCACGAGATCAATCTCTGCAAGAATGAGGCCACCCTGCCATGGACGTCAACGACAGCCTTGAAGGTCTCGGATAGAGTATTCATCCTCAGGGCACCAAGCCGCACTTCTACTTGAGCACCTTGATGCGAAGCGAGGATCTGAGACGGCCACGACCGGATTCTCTATCTGCTCAGGCTACGATCGCGACCGGCCGATGAGGTCTGCTCAGAGCAGCAGACGGAAGCGGAAAGAGGCCGGCGACAACATGTCCCGCGACCATTGATGGCAGCGGATGTACCACCTACTCTAGAGGTGCAATGAGCGCAAACTGTTTGCCGCTGCCTTGCAGATGCTCCTCTTCTTGGCATCTGCAGAACTGCTGCAAGAAATCTTGGCCATATGCGTTACCTTCCTCTTTGGGATGCGGTCCCGTCCAGGAGCTGAGCGAGCTGACTACGCAAAGGGGAAGATGGTTTTGCCGTTGTGGCAATTCACATCCGATGCGATAGGCCAGACTGCATTATCACCAGAATGCGGATGAGGAACCCGATGTGTTTCTGCCACGCCTATGAACGAAGCAACTATAACAGTTAAACAGTATACCGAGCTGGCGACATGTCAACACCAGAGGAACGCATCTCATAGTGCACGTTGCCATCATCTTCCATGGCAGTCGTATCTCGTCTCGTGGCAGCTCAGTTTGAGTGCATATATCTGGTACGCGGGCGGCTACACGACTCTCCTTCTCCTTGGCTTTGTTGCGGCTTGGCCTTGGCTGTGTGCCAGCAATCCAACCGCACATCACTGCGAATCTACATACCAAGACTCTGAACGGCATTCTCAGCACCTGCTACGATGTCTTGCCATGGCTCTTGGGGTCAAGACTTACTGCGACAGGAAGGTATCATCGCATGAACTGCTATCTATCTCGCAGCCATTCTTTGCGCGATCCACGCAACAGCGCGCTGAGCACCGCGGCCTTCACTCTATCCGGAGTGGCGACATCGTACATTGATATAAAATGAAAATGTCCATTGCCTCTCACTCACAGTAGGTCAACCTTCAGCTTCTTTTTCCCGACTTTTCTGTGTCTCCACGGCAAGATGAAGGTCTCTGCAACTTCTATTCTTCCAGCGTTGGCCGGTGTGGCCAGCGCTGCATACAGCAAGCAAGACTACGTTTCTGGAGTCGTGCACGAAGATATTATGCAGGTATGTTGATAGCTGCTTATGTTTTACATAAGCTATATGTATGCTGACAATCCACTAGGAGAAGATGAGACAATGGCAAGCCCACGAGGCAGCAGGCGACTACCTCAGCGACAAGTGGTCCGGATTCTCAAGATACGCTGAACAGTACCCTATCCAGTGCATAGACGGCCTTGCTGTTGCTGTAGCTGGTGACCCTCTTCAGGTCCGTATGTGCTTGACTGCGGTAGCTAGCATGCGCTGACACTTTCTACAGACTTTCAAATGTAAAGACACGGATTTGTACGACTTCAAGTCGCACAATGAGCTCGGAGGAAGCAACAGCTCTGGATCTGGCTCCTGGGGCTGGACTTCCGAAGGTCGCGAGTTCGCTGCCATTGGTCAGACCGATGGTGTAGCATTCGCCGAAGTCACCAGTACGGGGACATTAGAATATCTCGGTCGTCTTCCGCAGCAACACACCGCGAACGTCTCGCAATGGCGTGAGATCAAGACCAATGGACCGTACCTGGTTGTCGGATCCGAGGCCCCCGAGCATGGCGTACAGTTCTTCGACATGCGCAAGCTTCTCACCCTCACGCCAGACCAACCGAAGACATTCGACACCCGCACCGATCTTACTGGCTGGTTCAATGAACTCCCGGTGGGACGATCTCACAACGTGGTCGTGAACGAAGAGAAGAACTACGTTGTTGCCGTTGGTGCTGCTCCCAGGGACGACGTATGCGCAGGTGGCCTGATCTTCGTCGACGTCCAAGATCCCAGTAACCCGAAGCGAACTGGCTGCGCGCCACAAGATGGATACATCCACGATGCGCAATGCATCGTCTATCGAGGTCCCGACGAGAAGTACAGTGGCCGAGATATCTGCTACGGCTACAACGAGGACACTTTGACCATCTACGATGTGACCAACAAGATCGGCAACAACGCCTCCACCATCATCTCCCGAACTCCCTACACGGGCGCGAGCTACACACATCAAGGCTGGGTCCTCGACCCCAACTGGCAAACCCATTTGATCATCGACGACGAGCTCGACGAAGGTCTGCGACCAAACCGCACCAACCCCGAATCACCAGCGCAGGACGGATTCCCAGTCACCTACATCTTCAACATCGAAAGCCTCGAAAACCCCATCAACACGGGCTACTACAAAGCCAACACGAGATCGATTGACCACAACCAGTACGTATACGACGGTCTGGCCTACCAATCCAACTACGGCGCCGGACTTCGCGTATTGGATGTCTCTTCGATTCCCGAGCAAGAGGACGGTTCCGCCGTGGAAGAAATCGCCTTCTTCGACATTTACCCTGAAGACGACCATCTCCCCGGCGGAGGCACCCCCGAATTCGTCGGCACGTGGAACCACTACACGTATCCATCGGGATTCGTGGTCGTCAATACCATTGAGCGAGGCGCTTTTGTGGTGAAATTGAGCAAGTTTAGTGGTCGTGGAAAGGGCAGTCGATTGACGAGACGGGGTCAGATGTCATAAAGGACTAGAACTAGAGGTTTACAACTCCAGCAATGGTTGACTGCATGTGCCTGTTATGTCAGGTAGATGATGATGATGATGATGATGATGATGATGTGATGAAAATAGATGTGATGAAAATAGATGTGATGAAAATAGATGTGATAAAAGACACAAGCATGCGTGTAGCTCACGAATTAATTGGATATCGGAGCTTTCGCCGACTAGTGCAGCAAGGGACTGTAGGAGTGAGCGCGTAGCGAAAAGTGTTGGCCTATAGAATGTGAGTCACATGATGAGAATGCCAAGTTACGTCGCGTGTCGTTTACCGCGCGTTAAGCTGAAACGATCTGTCGACCACATTCATCACATTCATGGTATACCTCCGACGACGACTGGACACAGATCATCAGATTGAATCATATCACACTACCTCCACCTCCACCTCCTACGCGCTGCCCTCGTTCCTTGTCACAGTCATCCCGACAGCAATGGCTCGACGCTCTCAGTCGGCGCCTACAACCTCTCGTATGTATATCATCACGACCCCGTAGTTCCACGTTGACGTCCCTCTGTAGGAGTCGGGACACGCAATCGAGTTACCAAAACGGACCCCTCGAAGACCACACGCAGGAGCCATCGCACAGCAGACCTTCTATCTTCTAGGAGCGACGCCTTCAACAACAGCCCGAAGAAGAGGAAATGGCCACAAGATCTCGATGATCTCCCGGTATCAAAAAAGGCGTGCCTGTTATCGAGTACGACACAAACTCCGTGCTACGAGCTCGAACACAGCAACAGCGAGTTCGGTGCAGACATCTGTTGGGGTGACTACTTTGGTCAGTGGCCACCGATGGAGTCCGACAGAGGCCGAGGCCGTCATGGTCGATTGGGCAAGAAGCGATCGAGTTCACAGTTGAAGGCGTTCAGCTATAGTCAGAGGGTAAGAGACGGGGAATGTCCACAAGCCTGGACAATGCAGCACGAGGAGACTATGGCAAAAGCCGGATTCGTTAGAGATCTCGCTCAGACTCAGGCCACCGTCACCAGCGCCTGCCAGCGTCTCTGCGACGACCTAAAGAAGAGAGACTGTTCTCCTACCCGCGGTCCTTCATTCGGGAGAGACCGGTTTATGAAGATTGTCAGCTCAGTACGGTTCCGAAATAAGGCTCGAGTGGTTAGAGACATTACGCCCCTTGTCGTACCTTCTCCGGAATTGCTTACTATTGAAGGCTATCACGGTATGGATCAGATGCGCGAGGCACTAGGTACCGAGTGGATACAGTACGACGCGATCTATGCTCCGCCGCCGAAGCCCGACTTGGCTATTGGTATATCGTCTACCGCCTTCACTGAAGATGAGAAGGAGAAGCTTGAGTTAAGCTATGAGAGCGCTTACCCGAATCTCTTTCCCGAGAATCTGTATTACCCATTCCTAATATGCCAAGTCATGGAAAATAGCGATATGGGAATCGAAGAAGCGGAGCGACATTCTATGTATAGCGCCAGTATTGCCGTTCAGGCCGTCGTCCGGCTATACCAAAACATATCTGCTGCAAATGAGGTTGACCGGAAGATCCTCGCGTTCTCGGTTGTGCATAATGGCTATGACGTCAAAATCTTCGGCCACTTTGCTCTAGTCGAAGAGCAGAAGCTGACGTTCTTTCGTCACTCTTTGTACGCTACCGATTTGAACACTGAGGAACGGACCAAGCCGTATAGTATTGTCCGCGCAATTTACGACGTGTTTTTTCCTCAGCACCTAGCGAGAATCAAAGGCGCCCTGAACAGACTGCCAGGTCCGACATTCACTCCGCAGCTTGAACCTGACGAGGACTTTCAGGAATCTACCGGTAGTCTGCCTTCTTCGCAGGAGCAAGGAAAATTCAAGAGGCCCTCACTTCCCTCGACGAGCAGGATGCTACAAGAGAATGAGAGATTGCGAGATGAAATGTCTAGGATGCTGCGTCAGCATCAGGAAGAGAATGTTAGATTGCAAGAACACTTTTCTAGCATGCTGCGTAAGCAGGGGGAACAGCAAATGGAAGAGTCACGAGAGCAGAGGGCCTCACTGGAGCGTCAGTTAGCCCAGCAAATGGAAAAGTCACGAGAGCAGAGGGCCTCACTGGAGCGTCGGTTAGCCCAGCAAATGGAAGAGTCACGAGAGCAGAGGGCCTCACTGGAGCGTCAGTTAGCCCACGAGCGGGCCCGGAGTGCCGAGATCATGACGCTTTTAAAGGAAATGATACCAAAGTAATATGTTGCCTTACTACTACGTAGCATGAATGCTGAGATACGTGTTGGATCCCACCTGTCGAATTCAACGAGCTCGTCAAACATCTTACTGTCTCCTGTTGTGCACTATGAATGCTAATATGTAGGTATGTAGGATAAGAGTGCGGGCTATGTATCTTGGGTGAGTGGGCGATCTTCAGCCTAGAAGACGTGACAGCATTGGGCGAAAGGCGTTGACGTAGAGAACTCATACCTAACTGTGTAGGACCCAACATTGTATAACAAGGTCGAGCGAGTGCCGTCAATCAAGAGGAGTTCTGTACCGTCCATAACACGGAAAGCAGCACGGGCAGCATACGCAAATCACTTGACACGCTCGGTCGGCGGAGGTGAAGTCGCTTGGGGAGCAAAGGGGAG
Source organism: Sphaerulina populicola P02.02b (assembly GCA_000291705.1). Taxonomy (NCBI): domain Eukaryota; kingdom Fungi; phylum Ascomycota; class Dothideomycetes; order Mycosphaerellales; family Mycosphaerellaceae; genus Sphaerulina; species Sphaerulina populicola. Next base: position 106,312 of record JH792504.1, read on the forward strand.
ACCTCCTTTGAACAGCCCCTTAGTACGGAGGTTGTACCACACAATAGGAGGTACGACTACCGACCGCCTCTGACATCCCCTATTCGCTGAATTTCGGTAGCTTATCAGTCTCGTCTAGCGTGACTACTCTAGGGTCTATGTCGCTTGTCAGATACTAACTACTAGTCTACTACTAACTACAATAACTACTTCACCTCTCAAACCTGGCTGCTAGTGATATTATATGTAGCCGCTCATAGCTATTATCGAAGTCGAACCAGAGCCCCAACCAGACCGCGACACAGACAGCTGAGACGAGTCCTCGTTCTCGTTCTACTACTATCGTGTCGTGTCGCTGGATGATGTTGGCGGCCGTGTGCCGCTGTGCGCAGGGCTTCTCATCTGTTCGGACGCCGATCCTATCGACATTCGCCATTTTTCCACCTCACCATGCCGAACCATACCCGAATAGGCAGGCCAGGGCGCTGCGGAATCGGATTTAGACTTCCATAGAGCTTCTCTTGCAGCGTAATCGAGCCGGTCGAGTGCTATGAGTGGCTGGGATCGACGACATACATGCTTTGGGAGTATCTGTAGAGTATAGGCACAGATAAGCCAGTACGACCATGCAGCACAACGGTGCGAAAGACCCTGTCTCCCTCGCTCGAGTCTGCACTAGGAGGTACCCATGTGGTTTGCTTGTATATAGATGGTTGTACCGTCGGAGAATTACTACCGTCTCATCGTTCGGTGTCGGGGTGAAGAGACAAGAAGACTAACGGACTGGCCGTGCACTAAAAAAAAACCCATGGCCAACGCTACGGAAGTCATCGACCGCACCGTCATGCCGATGGTAAGCAAACCTCATCACACTCGTTCGTTATGAAAACATGTCGCATATGATGTATATATATAATACACAGCTGACGGATGTGGAGTAGAAAAAGGGAGAGATCAACCCGGATGATCCTCCGCTGACAGAGAAGAAGAGCAATGGATTCAACACTCCCACGCAGCAGCATGGCGAGGTCGAGGAGCTGTCGTCGCCTTCTTCAGAGTCAGAGCGAGGCCACGAAAAGGAAAAGGAAAATGTCCACAAGTCTACTGCTGTCGCCGACATCAGGGACGAGATTGATCTCGAGAAGCCAGACAAGGAGCATACCGACACTGACCCATTCACACCATTCGACGATCTGCCCGAGGAGCGTCACTACATTGTCACGGTACGCGCCATGGTCATCGGTGTGATCTGCGGTGCTCTCGTCAATGCCTCGAATGTCTATCTGGGTCTCAAGACGGGTTGGACGTTTGGTGCGTCCCTGTTTGGAGCGATTATCGGATTCGCCGTGCTGAAGCCGCTGGGTCGCAAGCTGCCCGAGAGCTTTCCCATCTTGGGCGGAGACTTTGGCCCGCGTGAGAACAACATTGTGCAGACCGCCGCCACTGCTGCCGGTGGCATGAGCAGTGTCTTCATCTCTGGTGTACCTGCGCTCTACCAGCTTGGACTTCTGACCACGCCACGCGAGGACTTTCCACGTTTGATCACTCTCACTCTGGTCGGTGGCTACTTTGGCTTCTTCATGGCCACGCCGCTGCGCAAGTTCTTCATCATTTACGTCGCACGGGAGCTGAAGCTCATCTTCCCGACTCCTTCTGCCACTGCCATGACCATCCGTGCGATGCACATGGCTGCCACTGGTGAGTCGATCGCCAAAATGAAGATGAGGGCACTCTCGTGGGCCTTCTCGATTGCGGTCGTGTTGCGTGTGGTGTCGCAGTACGCCACTGGTATCTTGTGGGACTGGCACATCTTCACCTGGTTCTTCATCTGGGGCAACTACAACAATGCTGCCATTAACGTGGAGAACTGGGGCTGGCTGATCGAATGGACTCCCGCCTTCATCGGCGCTGGAATGCTTGTCGGCTTGAACACTGCCATCTCCTTTTACGCAGGATCCATCCTCGCATGGGGAATCATAGGTCCGACTCTGGTCCACTATAACGTGGCCTTTGGTCTGCCCGCCGGTGGGGACGATCCCAAGTGGGAAAAGTACATCTCGTTTGCCTCCCTCGGTGCAGCGGCGTCGACCAAGGACACCCCGTCTCCGCGTTTCTGGTTGCTCTGGCCCGGTGTGCTGCTCATGATTGTCGTCTCCTTTGTCGAGCTGGGACTGCAGTACAAGGTCTTCTTCCACGTCGTCAAGGCCATTCACCGTGGGGCCTGCTCAGGCATCAACAGCGCGCGCAAGGCCCTGGGCCGTGGCTCGAGCCCATACCTGGAACAAAAAGGAGCACAGAATGACTCGGATCTCGTGGCCGACTTCGCCAAGGACAACGAGCTGGTGAAGTGGTGGATGTGGTTTCCCGCCATGGTGGTTGTCATCATCTTGTCTTGCGTCGTCATGGGCGTGCAGTTCGATATGCCGGTCGGCATGTCTCTGCTCTCCATCTTCCTGGCATTTTTCTTCTCTCTCCTGGCAGTGCAATGCAGTGGTGTCACCGACATCACACCATTGACAGCTGCATCCAAAGCTTCCCAGATTGTCCTCGGAGGCGCCACCAAGAGCGAGCACTGGCAGACCGAGCACGCTCAACGCCTCAATCTGCTCGGTGGTTCTCTCGCATCCATCGGAGCCGACCAGGCCTCCTCTCTCGTCGGTGACTTCCGAGTCGGCTACCTCCTCAAGACCTCTCCCAAACAGCAATGGGTCGCGCAAGCTCTCGGCACCATCGTCGCCGTCTTCCTGGCTCCTGCGCTCTTCATGCTCTTCGTCAAGGCATACCCCTGCATCATCGACATCTCTGCCGAAACGTGCCCCTTTAGCGCTCCCTCCGTCTCCGCCTGGAGAGCCGTAGCCGTAGCCATGACCGACCCGACCTTCCCCGTTCCCACCAGCAGTGGCATTTTCGCCATTGTCTTTTCCTGCTTCGGTGCAGCCATGATTGTCGTCCGACACTACGCCTACACCGGCACATGGGAGAAATACCGCGTCTATCACCCCAATATGATGTGTATCGGACTCTCCTTTGTCCTTCCACAAACCTACTATGGTAAGTTCTATCCCCTTTGCTCCCTTCCAGCACAAGAAGAAGAATATGCAGAAGAAAAGAGAAAAGAAAAAGAAAAAGAAAAAGAAAAGAAAAAGAAAGAAAAAAACCCCACCAGCTAATCCTCCCCGCCCCCCAAAACCAGGCCTCGCAATGATCATCGGCGCCCTTCCCTGCTACTTCTGGGCCAAACGCAACCCCCAAAACTTCGAAATCTACGGCTTCGCCATCGCAGCCGGTCTGATCGCCGGCGAAGGAATCGGAGGTGTCATCAACGCCGTCTTCCAAGTTGCAGGGATTTCGGGTCCGAGTCCCTATGGGACGAATATTGCTTGTCCTGCTGACGCGTGTTGAAAAGGCAGCTTTTTTTTTCAAGTTTGTACCGATCTTCTTTTTAGGGGGAGGGATTT
>JH792504.1:118064-129447 GCA_000291705.1 Sphaerulina populicola P02.02b
TAACGATCGAAATTCCGTCTTTCTATAGGCTTACGGATAGACTATCGAACGGCTGTGGGAGGGCTCTGTACCACCGAAGGGCATTCGATGGAGGTTGAGTCTACCTGGCTTACTAAGGTACCTACTACTGGTCTCGTCTCTGTTCACGAAATGATCTGTAGAGAGAACTTGCGACACACACACACACGGGAATAACCCACTTCCTGGAAAGTACTGGAAAGAAACAAAAAAGTGGCGTTGCAGCTCGCATATTCGACTCGGAGTAGTGGTTGGTACAGCTTCGTCTGCCGGAACAACCTGACACAACCACAAGCACCCAAACTGAAGCCCCTGCCGGCAAGCCGTTCCAATGCTCCCTGACCCTCTACGTGGAGACCCTGCTCATCGTTGTTCTCTCATGTTGTTGGCTCACTCGTCTGTCGGGTGCGTCTCGAGCGGGACTCGGGGTCTCGTTGGCTGTGACTCTGGGACCAGGTGTCGATGCACTGACTTACTGTGGTGGGTGAGGTGGGTATGAGGAGACAGATACATCGTCTACATCGTCCTTCCACGTCCGTGCGCTGAGAGAGTGGGTGAGTGGGTGTTCTGCCACCCTCCACCCGAGCTAAGTCGTCCACGGAGACTTCTTGCAACATATCCTTGGTCGCCTTTGCTTCGAGAATCCCAGCCGTGATGCGTGATCTGATCGTATCCAATCGTCGACTCCCATGTCGCGCGGTGGATGTCATCAGGACTAGCGTCAATGCGTCGAGTCTCGCTCTCTCGCTCTCTCGCTCTCTCTCTCTCTCTTTCTTTCTGCCCTGGTCGGGAGGCCGGATTGCGCATTTGGTACCTGGCATGATCGATAGCACCTGTGCCCGGTGGCGGCGCGCGAAGTAGGTCATCTGTGTGGACTCTGCAGCAGAGTGGATCTTGGGATCTGGCGCGAGTCGCGATCTGCTGGGAACGTATATAGGTATGCACCATCCTGCTGCTTGGTGCGCTTCTGTGCTGTGGTTCTGCTGCCGATACCCTGGTCTATTTTCTTTTGAACGTTACTCTACAGCAAGGAAGAAGACGAGGAAGAAGAAGAAGAAGAAGAAGTGCGTGCAAGCACCCTTTGTTTCGTACCCTCCCACGCACTGCAGTCCGAGCCTCCGAGCAACGTCTTCCAGCCTGCTGGTGCATCTCTTGTCTTGTGGTGTGCTTGTTCGTTTACAATAATACCTTACCTGACCTACCTACCTGTCCAAGTCTCGGGATAGGGCGACACATATCGTACCACGGATCCAGGAGAACAGCAGCAACGGGAGCATAACGAGCCCACTTCCTCTCATTCCAGTGGCCGCTCGCTCGCTCACTCACTCGCTGGCCCTCGACCGCTATCAGCATCGCACACTTGGGATCGACCAACATTTTGACAGCACAGCACGACTCCTATTTGTAGGATAGCAGAGCACCAGACCAGGTCGTGGTGATAGGTATCAACTAGGAACGAGTGTCTCGCTTCTCTAGCTTCTTCGGGCAAAAGACAATGATGGACCGGCAAGGGAGTGTGGCGACTGCGCCATACTATCATAACCACCATCACCACCACCACCACCACCAGCAACAGCAACAGCAACAGCAGCAACAACAACATGCGCACCGCCTGCAACACTATCAGGAACAAGCAGCCGCGCTGGCATACTGCCCCACCGTCCCACTATCAGTGCAGCAGCAGCAGCAGCAGCAGCATTCCCATCACGCTCAACAACAAGCTTCTGCGCTTGCAGGGCAGCAAACACAGCTCTCGCTAGTGCCCGCTGGCGCTATTTACCCACACTTCGGCCACCATCACCACCACCACCACACTTCCACCCTCCCGCACCGCACCCGTCACCCACTGCCACTCCGTGCGGAGGCCCTTCAGCACACCATGGCCTCTGAACCGAGCCACGCCATGTCCGACGACGAGCTCGCTGCCTTTCAACACGCCAGCGAGAGCTACGAAGCCCCCATCACGGTACGTTCGTCGCCAGCGCCTCGTGTGAGGTCCTGTTTTTGTTGTTGCTCGCGTCATTTAGGGTTGCGGCGCGGGTCGACACGGACGTTGGTGGTTGATGGACGCGACAAACACATGCAACACCAACACCCTACGCAAGCTAACAAGAATCATTTCCACCAGGGACCATTAGTTGGACCGCGACAGCCGAGTACCGCCCTCACCAACGAATACGCCTCGGCTGACCCGGTATACCAAGCGAAGACGCAGGTACGATCAAATCCAGACACTTTCACGCCAAGTTGCACGTGCAAATCGAGGCAACCCCCCCATCAAGCTGACCATGTGTATATGTACTAGGCGCTGCCGCAGAAATACTCCCACTACCGAACCGTGCGCGGCGATGGCAAGTGCGGATGGAGAGGTATGTTCGACAACAGATGGCAGTCACGACACGGACTGGTGCTAAGGAGCCGTCTATTTAGCTGTGGCATTTGGCTACTATGAAGCTCTCATTCATCATGGCGACTTGAACCGGTTTGGCATGGAGGAGGCTCGTCTCAAGTCCATCGCTCCTCTACTGATCCAGGCCGGCTTCGAGCCCATGATGATGGAAGACTTTGCCGATGCTGCCTACGATTTGCTGCGAGAGATTGCCAACGCCGCCGCCGAGGGGCTCGATGCTCTCAGTCTCCTCGTGGAGCGCTTCAACGATGAAATGTTGCAAGACTACATCATCACCTACTTGCGGGTTTGTTCACACATCATGTCGTCTGGTGTCCACCAGTGCTGACATGGTCACAGTCGCTCACCGCAGCCTGGATGAAGACCAGAGAGACCGAATGGGCGCCGTGGCTTTCGAACCAGTCTGTCGATGCCTACTGCCGCGACGAGATTATGCCCGTGGGCGCCGAAATGGACAACGTCGCGTTGCAGGCTCTGAAAGATGTATTGCTGTCCCCAGCTGGCATTCGCTTGGAGGTTCTCTACCTCGATCGCAGTGAGGGGAGCGAGGTCACGATGCATCGATTTGATCCTGTCGCTGCCGGAGGTTTCACGCTCGGCAGCGTGCGTCTCTTGTACAGACCGTAAGTGACGCACGCGTATCATCATGCTCCCGTGATCCCGTCATGACTTGCTGACCCGCGCACAGTGGCCACTATGATATACTGTACAAGCAAGAAGATCTTCCGGCGCCCACTCCTGCGCCCGCTGTCATACCAACATACTTGCAGTACAGCAGCCAGCCATTTTACGAGCCCGCATCGGATCTCAATTTCTCGGCGATGCCGGACTTCATGACACTGCTGCCAGGCATGTCGTACGCCAACCAAGCTCCCTTTTGTGGTGGCGTGCCATCGAGTTACGATTCGTACGAGTCTGCCTCGGACTTTGGCTTCGACACCAATAGCAAAGCTCCGGTGCTCTCTTGTACGCCCACGCCATCTGCACCGGCTCCTCAGTCGCATGTACAATCGCAACCAATGTGCGCATCTGCGAGCACTCCGGTCCAGATGGTAGCACCCCCATCCCAGCTGACACATGACATTGATGTGCGAACCGTTCCTCAGCTCGGTCACGCAGAATTTGGTGCTGGGCCCTTCCGTCCATCCCGACACACGTTCGATTCGGCCTTTATGTCAGGATCGCAGCACTTCCAGACATCCATCTTCAGAAAGTGAGCAGCTTGATCCTGATCCTGATCCCCTCTGCACGTTGCTAACATGTGTGACAGCTCGCACTACAACAATGCTCACTTCAACAACCCACACTTCCAGCCGGAACAGTGGAATCCCGATTGCGAATATGCCACGGCCAGCAGCAGCAGCAGCAGCAGCGGCGGCGGCGGCAAAGGTTCGCGACACAAGAACAGCGGATGACCACGTACAACATCCACCCACCATCCGAGTAACCTGTGCAGCTCCCCGAGTTGCCGTCCTTGCTCGTGGTCGTGCACCCTCGAATCTGGGTACGCCTAGGGTCCGTGTACGTACCAGGTGCCACGAATGTCACACGACTGTGACGGTAGTGTGCATTAGCTCTCATCTCTCCACCTCCCACCGAAACATCATCAACCAATCGACATATCAAACCGACCTGCGACGCTCCTTACCCCTAACGACCGGGTGACGACGACTTACGACCAAAGACTTATCACCTCAGGGTAACCTAGCTAGTAGGATTACACACTCAAGCATATTTATCTCTCCGTATCGGATACTCTTTGACCTAATAACACTGCGTACAGTAGCAGCGAGGGAAACCGGGATCGGATGGAACGACTGGCGGTGTTACAGCAGTGGCTTGCTGTCGCCGCAGCGGCCTCCAAGACGCAGACAGCCTGGGGCCGTGAGGGGTCACTGCTTGCGACATGCGTCAGATGGCGCATCGTGAAAGGGGTCCCTTCGCTGGAGACTAGGAAAGGTATGGCTACTGGCATGCAAGGAGGGGGAGGCCCTCGAGCTGGAGAGCGCGGAGATTTCTCGTTTTATAATTGTCTTGTATTCGGTCCGGGCGTGACGACCAGAGATAGGGAAAAATATTGGTAGACGGCAGAAATAACCATAGACACACTCATTTCAATGACTCGCATTCTGATGCGCCCCATGTCGCTATCCTTTTCAGCTGTCCATGTACTTCCAAGAGTGTGTGCATTATGCAGGAGTTGATCATATAGGCTGCTATGGATCTCTGCTCTTGCTAGGAGGTAGCACGTGAGTAAGGTAGTAAATTTCAGGCATCAGGCATCAACGCCAAGCCCAAATTCAGCACTAGCTTTCATTCTCAAATTCGTTCCACCACCGCTGCCTTGTCAACCACCATCGCACCGCACGACGTTAGTCCATCGCGAACAGACAATTCACCACACGGACGCATCATACCGATCCTACAGACGATAAATCCGGCCACAACACCGCAAATATGGTAGGTTGAGCACCTCTGGAGGATCAGGTGGCGAGCACCTCGGAGTGAAAAGAGGCACACGACAGCAGAAGTGGACAGCGCAGGGCGGCAAAAGAGGACAGAACGCACGATAATGCGCTCCGTGTGCGCGAGAGGAGAACGAGCAAAGTATCGGGGCTGACATGGACTTGCACAGGTTCTCGCAGTCGATCTTTTGAACCCAACCCCTCAGGCTGAGGCCCGCAAGCACAAGCTGAAGGTATACCATCACCACCACCACCCACCGCTTTGACCGTTCAGCCCTTCAGCAGCGTACTGACTAGGCCGTCAGACTCTTGTCCCAGGCCCACGCTCGTTCTTCATGGACGTCAAGTGCCCTGGCTGCTTCACCATCACCACCGTCTTCTCGCACGCACAAACCGTCGTCGTCTGCGCCGGCTGCTCTCAGGTCCTGTGCCAGCCCACCGGTGGCAAGGCCCGTCTTACCGAGGGCTGCTCTTTCCGGAGAAAGTAGACGACTCGACTGTACACCATGACGACCGCGATGGATTGAGAAGAACGCGGGTGGGAAGAAGAGTTGTGTGAAGGAGAGGTGTGTCTGAACGGCACATCGAGGAGGCCTGATGTTATCAGCTGAGTGTAGTTGTAGCTACACTTAGCAAGTAACACTACACAAAGACACCCGCCCAAAATTCTACCTCGACATTGCGAAAACAAGCACCACAGATCTGGGACAACAACTTCTCTCTGCGTACGATTATCTATGGCTGTTGACGTTTCTGTTGGGGTGGATATGGCGTTTCTCGGCGTACGAAAACGAAAGCATCGGAGACGAGGCGCATGTTTCCCAAGCGAGTCTCTTGTTCTTTATTGATATGAGGCGAGGACCTAGAGGCGTGCATCGAGGAGTCCTACCTTTGCAGCGGTTCTGCAAACAGTGAAAAGGGACAATGCAAAGAAAGAAAAAACAAAACAATTTTTTTAAAAATTAAAAAAAGAACCTCGCTCACCTTTGCCACACTCCAGTAGCCATGTCCATGACGCCTTGCATTGTGCATCACGTGATGTTTGGCCTGATCAATCCTTGAAGCTATACATGTACCTGTGCTGTCTACCTACCTTACCTAGGTACATGATATAACAGATGACTACTAATTGCTCACAACGCAGTATAGGAGACGGCCGAGGTACCCTATACCTACCTACCTCGGGCATTACAGTTTTTCTAAAAGGCAAGACAAGACAAGACAAGACAAGGCGAGGCAATAGGTAGGTAAGAGGCACGGTAATAATTTTCCGTTTTACTTTTTTCTTCTTTTTTTCCTCTAACAAAAAATATTCTTATATCGACAGGAGGAGGAGAAAGTCCTAACACGTCCATGACCGGGTCCAGGTCCAGCACGTCCATAACCGGGTCCAGGTCCAGGTCCGGGTCCAGCAGGCTCTAGGCTCTAGGCTCTAGGCTCTAGCTACCTTATATAAATAAAGCGTCTGGTGTGAAGAACAGAGTTGATCTAAAGGTTAGGTAGGTAGTAATAGGAGGTAATAGTAGGAGGTAATAGGAGGTAATAGGAGGTAATAGGAGGTAATAGGAGGAGGTAATAGGAGGTAGCGTAGAAACGAGTAGGAACGAGTAGGAACGAGCCGAAGAGGAGTAGCACGCTATGATACTTCCATTTTGATAGCTGACGGAGAAGTTGCTTGACTGCTTGACTGCTTGACTGCTTGACGGAGGAGAAGTTGATCTGATCTTTTAGTCTTTTGATTTTCGGTTTGGATGTTCATCTGATCTTTTGATCTTTTTATCTTCGGTTTTGGAGGAATCGGACGGAGAAGGGAGCGAACGAAGAAGAAGCGAAAGAGAATTATAAATGGCTTCTTTGTTTTGCGTATTTTGTATATTGTTGTTGTTTTTTGATTTCGACCTGGACTTGGAGGAATCGGAGCGGAGCGGGGTTGACGGGAGAGATATAGTTGTTGTCTTTATTGCTCTTGTCTTGTTGTATACCTACCTAGGTAGGAGGAGGATATTTTGATTGTATCGAAGAGGGAGGGAAGGGAGCGGAGCGGGGGTTTGATAGGGGAGTATCAAAGAGGATATATTGATTTTGGAGATTAGGAGGATATAGGTATATATGTAAGTAAAGGAAGGTATTAGAGATGGTTTCTTAGAGGAAGGGGAAGAGGGCGAGGGGAATTGGGTTATATACCTTACCTTGGGTACCTTATTGTTATTAGGAGATGTTTGCTACTACTGCTTGTTGCTTGTTATCTATCTTTCTAGAAGAAACGACTACGGAATGTTTTTCTTTTTTTTTAGAAGAAGAAGAATCTACTTGGTTCGATATCCAATCTCGAGAATAACAAACGAAGAATCCCTCGTAGTAAACTGTAAACCGTTTACTATATGTATAATATATCCTACCAATAAGAGTCAGTCAGTTGGTCAGTCAATCGGCCTCTCTAGCCAGTATAGCTATATAGTAGTATCAAACTACCGAAGAGGGCTACCGTACAATGTACACGTTCAACGACCAGGTCATGGCTTCGGTCCCGAGTGAGTACCTACCAACATGAAAAAAAAAACTGCTCCCAGTGCAGTAGAATTTTGCCGACGATTCCGAAAGCATATTATTCCCCTTGTCAAATTCATACCTACCTTACCTAGAGCAGAAAGTCCGCGTTTAGGGTAAGTTGCCACGCGTGATCTATCGCGATAATGAAAAAGGTTAGATCTTTCGAGATGTATGGAGGGAGGTCTCTCTAGATTCTCGTCAGGGCTGGCTACGTCGACATTCTCGGTTGTAGGAGTCTTGAGAGAGGCATTCATTGGATAGAACAGTACAGTCTTCTTGTGTTGGTGTCGACTGAGGTATGTATGCCATTGTATGGTTCGGTTTTAGGTCAGCCGAGAATTCACATGAGACTGTTGGTCACTGGTCAGGGATGCCGACAGACGACTACGATAGCCTGACCAGAGTGACGTTTGATTAGAGTTCCGCATCGGAGATTTTGGGAAGTACTTGTAGGGATCGGTATAAATACGGTTTTCGGTTTTCTTGACAGGTTGCGGAGGTGATGGTCATTGGTGAGATTGTGAGTCCAGGGGAGTTTGTAATAAGGGCTTGGACAGTGGCTGATTATCGGCTTCTTGGAGATCCATTTGATAGCCTTCTACTGTTAGAATGGACACTCACAGCCTACACGGGCCTGGCTTGTTGAGCAGCGCCGTGGACGTCCAAGTGTGTGATGACTCCACCGCTCGCTGTGCGGCTGTGGTCATCAAGTCTGTGCATGCTAAACTTTTGTCCAGCTAGGACCGGTATAGTACAGTTGGTAACCTGGAAGGTATTGATTCCGACCCTATCCGGCTCCTCCGCCAACAGCTCTCTTTATATGGATGTGGATGTGGACGGGTGACACGAAGAACAGCTCGTATCACACTTGTCCAAGCAGCCACACTACCTCCTACACTGTCTACACACTACGGGCTGAACACTGCATGAGTCAGTCGTTCTTCGCTCCAACAGATACGATATCTCACCACAAATATCCCACCATGTCGCCAAGAAAGTTCTTCAGCAACGGTGGAAGAGGGCACGACTCAGGAGTCCGTAAAGCAGAAGAAGAGGACGGAGTGGAAAAGCAGAGAAAGGGGGGGTGTGATAACTCCCCATCCACGACAGAATATGTTGCTGTCGCATCCAAAGGAAGCCCAACAACCCAAGTGCAGACAACGCGAGCTGGAAGTGTGAGATCTTCGTCCCCGTGGCGAGAACACTCTCCATCTTGGGTGACGGTGCCATTCAGCTGGGCGCGAGCGAAGGCTAGCGTGCGAGACAGAGAGACAGATATCCTGGAGAAGTCTCAGAAGGCGGCTGTAGCGAGGGGGAAGCTCGGCTCAGACATGGAGAAGAGGAGGAGGAGGAGGAGTGAGAAGGAGGCTGCGAGGGAGGCCGAGGGGGGGAAGAATGAGTGGCCGGAGCATTTGAAGTGGTATTACGGAGCGAATATTCCTGGATATTGGGTGGTATAGGACAGACGTGAAGGAATATTCCTGGATATTGGGTGGTATAGGACGAACGTGAAGGAATATTCCTGGATATTGGGTGGTATAGGAAGACGAAGTGAAGTCTCCCGTCCGCTAGATCGAGGCTAGAGCATGCCGTCTAGGAGGTGGTGCAGGTGGAATAATAATGGACATGATAATCCTTTGTAATGCGCGCTAAGTTCGCTAGCTTAGACCATCAACCATGTCATGACGCATGTGATGTGAAGCTGCAATGAACTTTTGTTTCTCCCCCTCTCCCTCCCTCTCCCCTTGTTCCACCATCCCGCCCCGTGTGAGCGACAGCGAGGTGACCGCCAGTGAGGCTACCACCCGAGCAGCAGTCGAGTCGAGGTATGCTTCGCACCCTCTCGCCACTATGTCGGCGATGCGCAAGCAAGACCCGACCGTTTCTGTCCAATATCGTGACAGATCATGTCACCACTACAACATCGAAATTGACGTCGACAGCAACATCCACAGTCACCCTCACCCACCGCCGCTTCCAGAGCCGCTTCACCCACGCCAAACCGCCCTCTCCCGCAGATCTCGGTGTGCCCAAGGCTGCCTCCCACTACCGCAAATCTCGCAAATGGCTTCGTCGCCTCATCCGCACCTCTCTCGCCGCCGCCCTCATTCTCGGCATCGACTCTCAATTCTACGACGCCTGTCTGACGCGTAGTGTCCGCACCTTTTACACCGGCCTCCTGATCGCCCTCGACTACAAACTGAATTTCCGCGCCGACCCATGGATTGGCGACAGCGTCGAGGATCTACACCACCGCAGCGCAGTGCGAGTCTACAATCTCCTCCGCGAAAATGGGGGACTGTACTTGAAGATTGGCCAGGCCATTGCCATGCAGAGTGCCGTCTTACCGCCGGAATTTCAAAAAATGTTTGCGCGCATGTTCGATGATGCGCCACAGAACGAGTGGAAAGACGTGGAAAAGGTCATTCGAGAGGACTTTGGGGGAAAGAGCGTGGAAGAGGTGTTTGGTGTGAGTTTCCGGGGCGAGGAAGGGAAGGGCATCATGGAGAGGACGGCGAGGGCGAGTGCGAGTGTGGCTCAAGTTCATTGGGCACGACTGGCGGATGGCAGGGAGGTCGCCATCAAAGTGCAGAAGAAGGAGATTGCAAGACAGGTCGGATGGGATCTGTGGGCTTTCCGGGTCGTGAGCAGGATCTACTCATACTCTTTCGATCTGCCTCTGTACCATCTGGTGCCATATGTCTGCGATCGCCTTCTAGCCGAATGTAACTTTGAATTCGAGGCCGACAATTCGAGGAAAATGCGGACACTCATCCAAGGCGAAGCACGATTGCGGGATCGCGTATACATCCCAGACGTCTACTCCGACCTCACCTCCCGTCGAGTCATGACCGCCGAATGGATCGAAGGCATCCGTCTGTGGGACAAGGATGGCATCACCGGTTCATGGCAAGGCGGCTGGCGACAAGGCTCTCCAGGAGCCGGTGGCAGCCCACTCCCTCCCGTCCCTCAGGACCTCTACAAATCCATTCCCACCAACAATCCCCATGCCGAAAAACTAAAACCCTCTCGTGATTCCTGGCGGGGAACAGATGGAAAAGGCGGTCTCGGCCTGTACCTCAAACCCGTCATGCAAACCATGGTGGACCTCTTCTCCGCACAAATGTTCCTCTGGGGTCTTGTGCATTGCGATCCTCATCCCGGAAACATCTTCATCCGCCGAAAACCCAACGGCAAGCCGGAACTGGTCCTCATCGATCACGGACTATACATCAAAATGGATCCTGCTTTCCGGAAGCAATATGCCCTCTTCTGGCGATCCCTCATGACCTTTGACGACGCCACCATCAAGCGCATCACAAGCGAAGAATGGGGCATCAACGCCCCCGACATTTTCGCCTCTGCCACATTGATGCGACCGTACGAAGGCGGCGGAGGCAAAGTGATGAAGGAACTGAACACCATATCAAAGAAGGAACACAACGAGCGACGATTCGAAATGCAACAAAAGATGCGTCAAGGCATTCGAGACATTCTCGCGAATCAGGACAAGTTCCCGCAAGAGCTGATTTTCATTGGAAGAAATCTCCGCATTGTGCAAGGAAATAACCAATTCTTGGGCTCGCCTGTCAATCGCGTCAAAATCACCGGGTATTGGGCCAGTCGTGCTCTGGCTGAGGATCCGGATGCGACGACTCGTCAGCGATGGGCCGAGTACGGCAGACATGTGCTCTTTAATTTTGTCCTGTGGGGCACTGATTTGTGGTTCTATTATGCGAAATTCCGCCAGTTTTTGGGCTTGGGCAAAGGCATGGATGACGATATCGAACAGAGCATGAAGAAGATGGCTGAAGGGTGAGTTGACATGCAATTTGTGATGTTTTCTTCTTTTTTTTTCTTTTTCTTTCTTTTTTCGTATTGTCCCCCAAAGAGAGAAAGACAGAGAGAGAGAGAGAGAGAGAGAGAGAGAGAGAAGAAA
>JH792504.1:129988-148284 GCA_000291705.1 Sphaerulina populicola P02.02b
AGAGAGAGAGAGAGAGAAAAACGTATGCTAACTATTTTCCTCTTCTGATGAATTCTAGCATGGGCGTGGAACTGCAACATGGCGTCTTTGATGGATGATAGGAGCTTACCTAGGTACCTACCTACCTGGCTGGTACTTGTCAAGTGTTGTCTCTCGCAAAATCTAAAATCCCATTCCCGTCAAACCCGTAACTCCACTCCTGGCCACCTCATCCCACATGACCGTCGTAACATTTGCCGGAATAGAAATTATCGCCACAGGCTCTTGCATCATCAATCCCGTCGCCGTATCACGTGGAAAAATCGCCACAGAACCACTCAGTTGCAAAGCCACAGCAACTAAATTCCCTGCGGAATTGGTAGCAAAGTGTCGAGGATACAGACCTCCTGAAGGAGAGAGTTGATGAGCTGTGATATTCCCCGTGTCGGTGGACAACTCGAAGGTACTGATAGAGTCCGAGGGGCCGATATCTGGGTTGGGCAGGGTAAAAGCGGTAGAGTTGCGGTTGGAGATGAGGAGGAATCTGTTATCGGGCGAGATTTGGATTTCGGCGGGTGCGTTGCGGCGGGCGAGGTTGTGGTAGCCCAAAGTGCTTTGGTAGCCGATGGGGCGGAAGGTGAGGCCAGAGTTGTCGCCGGTGGAGTATTCGACGGCGTAGCCGGATACGCGAGAGAACAGCTCTTCGACGAGGTACATGTAAGTTGTTCCACCGGGGATGTTGTAAGGGGTCCAGAATGCGATGTGGCGTGGACCGGAGCCTGCATCTGCCACCAGAGGCTCCAATTCCTCCAACTTCAAATCCGCAACATGCCAACCAAAAACCCGAACCAAATCCGCCCCCAAATCCGGAACAAGAATAAACTGCCCCGTCGGATCCAGCAACGCCTGATGCGGATGCGGTTGATCCTGCCTCTCCACATCCGGTCCCGGGCCCGTATTCGCAAACACAAACTCCTCATGCAACGTCAAATTCCCGCTCGCCGAAACGCCAAACGTCGAAACCGCCGATCCGCCATAATGCGCCACCACAATGCCATGTGCGGCCGCAGCCGGATTCCCATACAGCGCCGCACTCACGGGCCCGCCGAGCGTGGTGACTTGTGAAATCAAATTTAACCGCCCATTGGCGCTGATGGAAAAGGAGGAGAGGGAGCCGTTGGTGCTGTTGAGGCCTTCGTTGACGCAGAAGAGTAGACCGCGATTTACGTCGAGCGTGAGCCAGGCCGGACTGGGTCCACAAGCGGTAGTTTCGAAAGTTTTGTTGAGAGTGTAGGGGTAGGCGCTGTTGTTGTTGTTGTTGTTGTTGTTGGATTCGCTGAGGGACAAGGTGGTGATGGAGCCGCTGTAGTCGGCTACGAAAAGGTTCAGAGCCGAAGCTGCTGTTGCGGCGGCGGCTAGCGCGAGGAGAGTGGTGGTGGGAGAGGAGAGGCGCATGATGGGTAGTGGTACATTGATGATGGGGTAAGGTGTATATACCTAAGTCATGAGGTACATACGGTACCTATGTATGTATTTATTTACTTGGACCGAATGGAAAATAGAAGCAGAGAAGGAGGGGGGAATGAATGGAGGGAAAGGGAAAGGGACAGTCACAGAGTCACTGCTCCTCTCCTTAATCAATTTTAATCCATCACCGCAGGAGTTACCTTACTCTATCAATCCCCGCAGGAAAGGAGTGACTTCCATCTATCTATGCGAGGCGGGAACATGTCCCAGTCTTGGCAATACGTCACTAGCTTGACGAAAGTGTCTCACTTCTCCTCGCCTTGCCCCTGTCCCCTGGCCCCTGGCCCCTGCCCCTGGAGGTTGGAGGCTCAATTCTGCCCTCACTTCACGGCCTCTTCCAGCCCGAGCGCCGAGTTTACTGTACCTATATGTACCCACCACATCCATAAATCACCACTCCAACCCCTCCCTCTTCCTCCTCGCCCCTACAACCTCCACCTCCTCCACCTCCACCTCCTCCACCTCCACCTCCTCCTCCACCTCCACCTCCACCTCCCCCTCCAAAACCTCCAACACCCTCCCCACCCCTCTCCTCGCCACTCTCAACTGCGTCTCAGCCTTGACTCTGGAATAAAACACGGGACAATCTCGACTCTCGCAACAAATCCCCTCGTCAAACGCGAGTCCTGCACAACTTCGACAAACATCATGCATCGAAGCAGCGTGAAGTTCTGCTGTTTGTAATTTGCGACGGAGCTGCAGGAGAGTGGATGATGGGTGAGAGTAGCGGCACGTGGGGCAGAGAGGTAAGATTGCTGCTGCTGCTGCTGCTGCTGCTGCTGTAGAAGTAGAAGTGGAAGTAGAAGCGGATTTGGGTGCTGGTGCGGAAAGTTTGGTGCGACAGATGAGACAGGAGGAACTGCCCATGTAGCTTTCCATGGTTTTGCGAGAAGTTTTGGCATTTCCTCTCATAATAGCATGATGATTGTTATGATGATGATGATGATGAGGATGATCCTGATGGGTGACGCCACTCAATTGTCGAATCCGTTGGACTTTGGGTAATTCATCCCACCAACTCCTCACATTCGCGCCGACAAGATTGAAGATTCTCTCTAGTGGCGGAATGAGATTCTTATTAATGTAGTATTCTGCGTCCAGCTCCGCATTCTCATCGCGAATGAGCTGTTCGGGTTCCACGCAACGTTCCCAGAGTCGTGCACCGGGAGCACCTGCGACAACGACATAAGGGATACGTTCGCCGTATTGAGGTTCTTGTCGAGGGTCTTTGAGCATGCGACGAGTGGCGATGAGAGCACCAGGCGGTGGTGGACCTTTGTCTGCGTATGTGCCCAGTTTGACCTCTTTGGCGAAGCAGAAATCTTGGACGGAGAATCGACCAGTGAGGATCTTGGTGCATTGGCTTTGGAAGTAGGCTTTGACCTGACTGAGATCAGAAGTCCGGAAAAGGAGTTTGAGCGCCTTTTCTTCAATCTTCTGCTCCGCTGGTGTGCCATCACGTCGCACCGTCTCGATGCCTTTGGCGTCAAAGTCGGGCTCCGTTTGCGAGGCACTTTCGTACTTGAAGCCGACGTAGCGCTTTTTCGCGAGCAGAATACAAGGCTGGTAGACCTTTTCGAACTTGAGCTTGATGGGTCGAGGGTTCGTATCTGTGACTGCTTGGGCGATTTCGTCGCCGATACGGAACGCATCGTCTTTGCTTCGACCTTTGAGATGGACAAAGAGCGAGTCTGTGTCGCCATACACGACCTCTGCGCCCCAGCGCTCCACAGAGTGTATCAGTGCAATCGCTTTCTCGAGTGTTTCGCGGCCAGTTTGGACAATACTGTCTGCAATCTCGGAACAAGGCATGCGACCAGAGTAGCTCGCGGACGTGTAGCCATACGTGACATTGGCGATCAATTTGAGAGCGAGCTGTCTATTGTTCAGGAGCTGCTGTAACGTCTTGTCATCTCGATCGACTTTCATGCCACTCTTGACCATGACTCTGGTCTCTAAAATCTCTCCCAACATCTTCGCCAGGAGCGACTTGCGCATTTCCGGCTTCACATACATCATGCCGTTCGGTGCGACATTCAGCTTGTCTTTGGTGAGTTCGAGGAGTCCAGGATGGCGCTTGAAATCCGCGAAGCCCATCTTGTTCGTCCCGCGCCACTGTGTGACCCGGCCCAGGCATGTCGAGTAGCAGTAGTTGTAGGCGATCATGACACTCGGGTACAGGCTTTGGAAGTCCAACACGAGAAGAGGACTGCTGTAAAATGCGGATTGTGGCTCCATGACCAGCGGCAGACACTCCAATGCGTTCTGACTTCCGACCTGCTTTCTGCTGGGAGAGACAAGGACGAAAGATTCTGGCTTCGCAATACGAAACATGAGTGATTCCACCTTGAACTGCGATCCACGACTGAAGACCGAGAAGAAGTCCACGCCCAGCAATCGCGCTTGTTCAGACGTGCGAGGAATCAGCTCATTCGCATCCAGAATCTCCAGATCCAGTTTGGTACGCGTGACAAGGTAGTCGAGGACTTTGGCCAAGTCTCGCGGTCTGCCACTCTGGAACCAGCGAGTGAGTGTTGCATACGTATAGTGAGGAATCCGCCTGTGCAGGAGATGGAAAACGACATTTTCCATGGTGTACTGCAGCAGATTGAGCTCGGACCGCATCGCGCGCCAGATATTGATGGTATGCCTGCCAGTGATGCTCACGGTCGAGGTATGCGTGAAGCCCCATCGGTCAGCGTGTTTGCCAAAGCGTCCTTTGGAGTGCGACTTCATTCTCGAGAACTCGTCAGGAAGGTTGAACTCGTAATGTAGCCGAGCGCGCTCAATCAGATAGCCCCAGCTGTTGTTGTGCACTTCGTATCCAGTCAGTATATCGATATCGTATTCTCGTACAATGTCGACCATTCGATTGATGAGATCCAGCTCGTTGTCCTCGCTGTCGACCTGGACATGGTCACCCACCACTTTGCGAATCTTTGCGGGCAACTCTT
This sequence comes from Sphaerulina populicola P02.02b, assembly GCA_000291705.1. Taxonomy (NCBI): domain Eukaryota; kingdom Fungi; phylum Ascomycota; class Dothideomycetes; order Mycosphaerellales; family Mycosphaerellaceae; genus Sphaerulina; species Sphaerulina populicola. Next base: position 134,449 of record JH792504.1, read on the forward strand.
CATCTTCTTCGATCAGTACCAAGATCCCGAGCTTGGGGGAATCGTCCATTTGTTCATCAGCGATGCACCAGACCACCATGTTGACTTCATCTCGCTCGGGATCGGGCGCGAGATCTGCGCGACTATTGACGTGTACTTCGAGGCTCATGATGCTCATATAGCCCGTCTCGTGCTGGACGCTCGTGCTTGCTTTTCGCTGCGAGTACTTGAACCCATGCTTGTTGCGCTGCGTGGGGCCTTCAATCTGTGAAAGCTCAGGCGGCGCTTTGTTTTTCCGCTTGAACTGAGAGGCGCTTGGTGGCCCATCAGGGTCCAGAATGTTGAGATCGTCTGGTTTCGACGGCTCTTCCATGCGAAGCCAACGCTCTACCTCGCTGCAACTGGGAGGAGGCTTCATGAACTCCCAAGACTTCAATGAGCATTGCCATCGGCGGCGGTTCAATGCAAACTCTGCGTCAGCTTTGCTCTGCCGTTCAGCTTGTCCGACCACACCTCCGCTATCAAACGCTGGAAGAAATGGCAGCGTATTGCTTTCGAGCCGAAACTCCTGACCGGCGTATTCTCTGACCCGCTCAGGTACATCTTTCTCATTACTGTAGTAGGCATCCTGGTAGATGACAGAAGGATCCACGGTGGTCGCCACTTCGTTCTGCGTTGGAGGTAAGGTTCTTAGCATAAGAACTCTGCGCGATGGGGCAATGCCAAAGCCATCAGCATACGCGAGTGCTGTGGTTGGGTGCAGGAGTTGTTGCGGATCTTCGGGCGATCGCAGAGACTTGTTGGAGAAGCTCGATGCCGTCGACGAGACCAATGCATCCTTCTGGCTCAGCTGTGATGCTCGTCGACTGAGGCGACGTGCGCTGTTGGATTCATGCGCATTTTGCACAGATGGAAAGGCAATTTTGTCGCCATGGGAAGACTGCAGAGACCGCTGCGACGATGGTGGCTGAGCCGATGGGGGCGCATCAGTGAGACGTTCGTTGACCAAAACACCATTTCGAGCCTGTGCAGCAGGAGGCGCTGCAAAGCCGTCGCCGCCCGGCCTCGACGACGTTCCGATGTCCTTGGCACGAGATCCTTGATACATGTGTTTCCAGCGAGACGAATAGTCGGGTGCGTCCATGCGAGCCTTTTTGAACGGAAGCTGACTCCCGCTCGGCGCCGAACGCTTCAGCAAATTCGGCTGTATGCCTTCAACTATACTTTGCGGTAGTGCTGCGCCCACACTGTCATTGACATTTGCCTCACCCATCGCCTCCTCCAGTCCTGCGTCTTCCAGCTTTTGTTTCTGTGTCAACGCCAACTCTTTCGCGGCATCCTCATCACTGAGATATGCCTCGTCTTCGCCCATGAGAGCGATGCTGCTCTCATCGACCACAGGAGCACGGTCAGGCCGACGCTGCGTGTTCGTGAGCTCCTCGAAGCTCATTTCATGCGGTTGCTGTTCACGAGCGTCCGCTGCTGGAGCGAGCTTATCCCACTTTTGCTCCAAAGTGGTGTGGAATAATTCTGATACACTCTCCAGCACCGTCTGGACTCCGTCATCGTGGTCATTTTTCTGGCTACCAAAGCTCTCGAACGAGAGCTTTGCCCCTCCTCTCTGCTTCTTCTCTTGCTCAGCAAGCTCCGCAATGGCGTCGCGAAACTCGTCTTCGTGTACCCAGCGGCTCGTGCTGTCGTTACGAGGATCGGCGGACATGCTGACGAGAACTTCAGGCGGGAACGGCGACGAAGAGGGATCCGAGATACCCATTCGCCTCTTTCTCCTTCGCGTTTCATCCTTCCACAGTCCTGCCATGGAGTGCACCAGCTTCTCCTCTGCTGGCAGGTTCTCCAGAGAGGCCATCCGTTCGATGAAAGAGTGATGCAGCGGTCTTGCTTGGATGGCATTGCGATTGAGAATGTCTTGGACTCGAATGTCGACTTCCAACTGGCAATGACTCTGGCGGGGAAATTGGTCTGCATCGAGAATATGTTGCGGATCAATGGAGCGATGATGCCACAAATGAGCCAGATCATTCATTTCTTCCCATTGCGGGATGGGGGACCGGAAATGGGGCTTGGACGCCTCGATATAGGCACAGCCGTACAAGTTGAAGTCGCACATCCACTGCAGCTGGTACTGCAAGTGAGCTTCGTAGGGCTGAAAGGGCTGTCGGAGAATGGCGGCTTGGTGCAACAGATCTGCGAATCGAGTCATATGCAGGGGATTGAGAAGGTAGATTTTGAGATAGTACTTGTACCCAACATTGTACCCGAAGAAGGGAACGCCTTTGACGAGACTGATATGAGCGACGAAGGTGGCATTTCTGGGGTTGTCATATGGGTTCCTGCGGTAGGACAGGCACAGGGCATGGTCGATGGATGAACGCAGGTTCGAGATGTAATGGGCGACCTGGCTCTCTTCGATGGAGTCGACATAGGGCACGTAGAGGTAGGGAAAGGCGCCATGAACGTGGACGCACGCTTTCTGACCCGTCTCCGTGGAGCCCCAGACTCGGATGACAGGCACATCAGGAAGCTGGACTCGCTGGGTGGCGGAGAGGGAGCGAGGAGGCGCCCAGATGGGAGGATCGAGGGTATTGGGGGCGTACTGGGCAAAGTCGATGCAATTGAGGCGGATGCGGAAGACGTCCTGGCGGTGGTGCTTCCCATCCATCGTTCCTAGGAGTTGTGCCCATTCATTCCTATTTTGGGGGGTTGACTTTCACTTCACTTACATGTAGGTACAGACTCAGTTTACGTTTGTTTGTCCCCGGACGCGTCGACTGAGACGTGAATAGCGATGACGACGGACGGGCCGCGGCGGGCGGGCGGAACGAGCCCGAGCTTAGAGCCCGTTGTACTACCTCCTAGGAGGTAGTAGACTGGCAGTTTTCTCATGTCTTCTGTCTCCGCGGAGAGTGGTAATGATTACATATGTCGACCATTCTTTATGACCTGCCTTTGCCTTCACTTCACTCCAATTGTGCTATATATGTCCTTTCACCTACTTCACTTTATGCGTATTACTGCTAGTCCATACTGTACACTTATAGACATCAAACGAGCCGGAAGTCCCAACTAGGAATCCCAGCACGGATGGATGCGACCCACCACCCATGGCCATGTCGGCGACAGTCTCGCGGGGCAGACTTGAGCATAGGGGTGATCATAGGAGGTTCTACCGTTCATCAACGACACATGATCTTCCTTCCACACGCCCACGCCGTTTCCCCTCTCCTGTACAACCTGCAACCTGCACTCCAAGGTACCATCCTCATCTCCCGTGCCGTGCGTACATGTACCTCACAGCATCGCATCGCCCGCCATCTCGTGTGCCCACGTGTGGTGCTGCCAGGCACGGCATGAACCCGCGACACGGCACCTATACGTGTACCGAGCCTAGAAAGGGGATGAAAGGGGATGAGAGTGAACGAGACTCTCTGGCTCTCCTGTTGCATACCTTACATACCACAAGCAAGGCCGATGATATGCTGGGCCGAGGACGTCATTGCTGCACTGCACTGCACTCCCCTCCGAGTTCATCTGCTGAAGGGCTGCATAATACCTACCCCGCGAGCGATATTGCACAAAGCCACACTCGCATGCACCAGAAGGTCGCGAACCGTGTCTACTGGTCGACCACCTGCAGCAGACAGACGTTACCTCTGGGGTTACCTAATAAGAGACTCGACCTCCCCCCTGCAGTATTGGCAACTGCTGCTGGTGCCGCCAAGATGCGGCTTCACGCGCAAATTCCGTTGTATCAATGAAATGTGACTACCCAAGGTAGGCAAGGTAGGTGAGGTACTGTATGTGAGAACGGCGGACGGTGACAGTGAAGCAGCAACCTACGTAGGTACAGTAGGCAGCTGATTGCACATACCAGCCTTCCTTCACTTCGCTTCACCCGTGCACGTGCACGTGGCCCTTCACGCGCGCCTTCCCCCGCAGCCTCCAAACTTCGGCTTCCCAATGTTTCTATAAACTTCTCCACTCTCCCCAGATCCCAAGACTGAACAACACCACCTACTCCCATCCTCCTCCCCATCCTCCTCCCCCCCTCGCTGTCACCCACAGCACCACAGCACCATGGCACCCCCATCGCTCTTCCTGGGTGCTTTGGCCCTCGCCGCCTCCGCCGTCACCGCATCGCCTTTTGCTCTCCGTCGCCGCCAGAACGGCACCGACTCGACCTGTCCTGGTTATCGAGCCAGCGGCATCACCACCACCGCCAATGGCTTGACCGCACAGCTCACTCTAGCCGGCACTCCCTGCAACATCTACGGCAATGACATTGAGGATCTGACTTTGACTGTCGAGTATCAGACTAGTGAGTCAGATCTACATTCCACCCCCAGATCTCTGGAACTAACATGATTGTAAGACACCCGACTCCATGTCTTGATCGAAGATGCCGCCCAGCAGGTCTACCAAGTGCCCGGTTCTGTCTTCCCGCGACCAATTTCGAGTGGCACGCAGAATGCGTCTAGCGAACTCGTTTTCGAATACGTCGAGGAGCCATTCAGCTTCACCGTTAAGCGTCGGAGCAGCGGTGACGTCTTGTTCGACTCATCTGCAGCCTCCTTGATCTTCGAGGACCAGTACGTGCGCTTAAGGACGGCTCTTCCAGAGAACCCTAATCTCTATGGCACCGGCGAGCACACGGACCCATTGTGAGTGAGCACCTATGGAAAATTATGGTACACTGTGGCTGACTGCATTGCTAGCCGCCTCATGACAACGGACTACACCCGCACTGCATGGAATCGTGATGCGTACGGCACGCCGGCCGGTACCAATCTGTACGGTACCCACCCCATTTATTACGATCATCGTGGCGCCAACGGCACCCACGGCGTCTTTCTTCTCAACTCAAATGGCATGGACTTCAAGATCGACACGACAGACGGTCAGCATCTCGAATACAACACCCTCGGGGGCGTGCTGGACTTCTACTTCTTGGCAGGTCCATCGCCTGTGGAGGTGGCGCAACAGTACTCGGAAGTCTCCCAAAAGAGTGCTCTTCAGCCCTACTGGGGTTTGGGATTCCATCAGTGCAAGTACGGATACCGCGATGTCTACTGGGTGGCTGAGGTCGTGGCCAACTATTCTGCTGCTGGCATTCCGCTTGAGACGATGTGGACCGGTAAGTCGATAAAAACTGGTACCAGAATGGACCGTGATGCTGAAGTACTGACTTGCTTACAGACATTGATTACATGTATCTTCGTCGAGTCTTCACTCTCGACCCTGATCGATTCCCGCTCAACCTGATGAGTGAGCTGGTCTCCACACTTCACCAGCGACAACAGCACTACATCGTCATGGTCGATCCCGCTGTCGCATACCAGGACTATGACGGATTCAACAATGGCGTGGAGCAAGGCATATGGCTGCAGACCTCCAATGGTTCCATCTTCAAGGGCGTGGTGTGGCCTGGTGTCACTGCTTTCCCGGATTGGTAAGACATTTTCCCCTTCCGAGTCGTCTGATGCAACATGGTGCTGACTACCCCTAGGTTCCACCCAAACACTCAAGGCTACTGGAACTCGGAATTCCAGAGCTTCTTCGACCCCGAGACTGGTGTGGATATCGATGCACTCTGGATCGACATGAATGAGCCTTCCAACTTCTGTGACTACCCTTGCGCTGATCCCGAGTACGAAGCTCAGGCTGCAGGAAACCCGCCTCAGCCACCTGCCATTCGTCTGGGTGCTCCACGCGCTATCCCAGGTTTTGGCTCCGACTTTCAGCCACTCTGCAAGTCTGTTGTCACATTCAACGTCAACGCATCTACCTTCTTTGGAGAGAACATTTACGTTTTCGGCAGTGCCATCACGATCGGTAGTGGTGACGAGATCGGGAACGCTGCACCACTGAACGCCAACAACTACCCCATCTGGAGTGCCGTCGTCGATCTGCCAGCCAACACTCAAGTCACGTATCAGTACGTCCGCTCTACGGGTAGCGGCGTGTATAGCTACGAATCGACCAACCGCACTCTCACCACTGGTGGCTGCAACAGCTCCTCGTCTGTTGACGACATCATCACCACCTCCTCATCGCCCCAGACCAAACTCGTTCGCCGCAGCGGCGACGACTTTTCACGCAAGGCACATCATCTCACTCCCGTTTCGAAGCGCCAGTTTGCCGGGGACAAGACGGGCCTGCCAGACCGCGATTTGATCAACCCCAAATACCAGATCGCGAACGCAGCAGGGAGCATCAGCAACTTGACCGCCTCCACGGACATTATTCAGTATGGTGGCTACTCACAGTACGATACGCACAATGTGTACGGAGCGCAAATGTCCGAGGCATCTCGTATCGCCATGCTGTCGCGCAAGCCTACTCTCCGCCCTCTGATTATCACGAGATCCACCTTTGCTGGAGCCGGAAGTCAAGTGGGCAAGTGGCTCGGGGACAATCTCTCGAATTGGGACTCCTACCTGTTCGCCATCAAGGAGATTCTCGAGTTCGCCGCTCTGTACAATGTCCCGATGGTGGGCACAGACGTCTGTGGCTTTGGCGGTAACACCAACGAACTGCTGTGCGCGAGATGGGCACAGCTCGGAGCATTCTCGCCATTCTACCGCAACCACGCTCAAAACGATGCCATCGATCAAGAGTTCTACCGCTGGCCCATTGTCACGGAAGCTGCCAAGATCGCTATCGAGATCCGATACAAGCTCCTTGATTACATCTACACGGCTTCATACGTCCAGAACCAGACGGGTACACCGCTCATCCAACCCATGTTCTTCCACTACCCTGAAGACAGCAACACGTTCGATCTCGGCTATCAGTACTTCTACGGTCCAGGACTCCTCGTCGCCCCTGTGACGACTGAGAACAGCACGACTGCTACGCACTACTTGCCAGACGACGTCTTCTACGATTACTACACCCACGAGACGGTCATTGGCACCGGCTCGACTATCACGATCGAAGACGTTCCCTACACGAGCATCCCTCTGTACTACAAGGGCGGCGCCATCCTCGCTCAGCGCTCCGAATCAGCAAACACGACCACCGAGCTCCGCAAGCAAGACTTTGACATCATCGTCGCTCCCTCTGCCAACGGTACCGCTTATGGCGAATTGTACATTGATGACGGTGTTTCGCTCGTTCAAGCCTCTTCATCGTACATGAAATTCACGTAAGTGTAGCATGTTCCAATCTTCTGCACCACATACTGACAGTGGGTCCACAGATACTACAGCGACGGTCGCTTCACCATCACTGGCGAATTCGGCTACGACACCGACGTCTTCATCAAGACCGTGACTGTGCTTGGCACCGGCGCCGGCAACAGCACCGGCGTCTCCCGAACCAAGTCTTTGGGCATCAGCTTGAATCAAGCGTATGAGGGCACTGTCTAGAGGACAGGAGCGCCACCCCAAGAACGACAGAAGTACAGACATGGTTCGTCGATGGAGACGATACAACAACAGAATAGCATGACGCTAGAGGTACAGGTACAACAGGATCACGTACTACTTCTTCAGCTATGATGGGATTGCATACAGACGAGGCGATTTGCGTAAGGAATGGGCTATACCTTTTCTTCATCTTCTGGGACTGGGGGCTTTCTCGGCTTTTTACCTTGCAACTCGTCGCCAACGCAAACAGACGTAGCTTTCACATGAAAATTCTTGTGCATCAAGTGATTTCTCTATTTTCCATGACGGTTGGTATGTGGCGTAATTGATGTATCATCCAATCAATCGTTTGATTTGTTCGTTTTCCACGCTTTTCGTCTTTTCTTTTCCCTTTTCTTTTCTTTCCTTTCTTTTTCTTTCCTTTCTTTTTCTTTTTCTTTTTCTTTTCTTTTTTCTTTTTTTACCTCGTTCTTTTCCTTCTCCTAAATAGTATCTGACCATCTACCTTGTTTTCTTATTCGTATCGAATTCTTACTTACTTACTCGTTTCATATATTAGCTGACTTACTTACTTCACGAAGAGACGGATTCGGATATTCGGTAATCTTGGATATTCAATTTATGCAATCCAATTCAATTCAATTCAATTCATATAAAAGAAAAGAAAAGAAAAATGTCAAAAGGACTTGAAAGACTTGTCCTCCGCCCCTCCCTACCTGCCTGCCTGCCTGCGAAAATAAGCAATAGGAGGAGGAGGAGGAGGAGGAGGAGGAATAGCAGCAATCCCGATCGATCCCTCATCACCCCCAAATGGTCGCTGGTCGATGAAAAATCACAAGAACAAGAACAACAACAACCAAACAAACAAACAGCAAAAAAAAAGAAAAAGAAAGAGAAAAAGAAAAAGAAAAAGAAAATCCAACACCAAAAATAATCCCACCTCTGTGCCTGTGTCCATTCGTCGAAATCTTATCTCCTCTCCTGTCCTCTCCAACCCCCACCCCCAAAAACAGCACAATTAAATCCCCGCAACCACCACTCCCACTCCCACTCCCACTCCCACCCCCACCCCCCACCAAGAATAAAAACTGCCCAACTCCCCAGAACTTTTTGATTTGATTTTCTTTTTCCTTTTTCCTTTGGCTCCCATGTATGTATGTATGTATGTACTCCTCCTTCCTTCCTCCTCCAATATTGCCGATGAATTCTCCTAGTGAGAGAGGAGTAATAGAAACAAACAAACAAACAAACAAACAAACGAGGGGGAAAAGAAGATACTGGCTGCTGGCTGCAGCCTGTAGACTACTTCGTTATCGTGCCCGAGGGGGGTTCTCGTTTATTGTTGTCGTTTCTGTCGTCGTTGTCGTTGTCGTTGTAGTTTCTGTCGTGAGGAATGATATCTGGCTTCATTTGTGATTTTGTTGGTGGTGGTGGTGGTCATAGTGGTGGTAGTAGTAGTGGTGTTGGTAGGGTTGCTATTCTTCTCACTGGTGTAATGAGTAGCAGTAGTAGAAGTATCAGCAGCTCGAGCATTGCCGTCGACGGACGTGGAAGCGGTTGGTTTTGTTGTTGATGGTGTTGATGGTGTTGTCGTCTGACGACTACTTATCGCAGTAGTAGTAGTGGTAGTAGTAGTGATGGTTATGATAATATCCTCGTCACTCGTAGCAGAAGCAGAAACAGTTGTAGCAACAGTCCGAGACGATGGAATTTGCATCGATATCATTGTCGTCATTATCACAGTTGAATCGCTGGCGGTGGTGGTGGTGTCTTGTTGCTGCTGCTCATTCTCCTCTGCTCGACAATTACTCCCCGAAACCCCGCAAAAACCAAGCATGCCCGATGCAGTTTGTGTTCCTGGATAGTGCGGCCAGTTGGCGGATCGGGAGTGTTTATGTTCTTGGTGGTGGTGGTGTCTGCGATCCATGAGGGGTTTGATGGGTGACGGAGGAAGAGGAAGAGGAGGAGGATGAGAAGAAGAAGAAGAAGAAGAAGAAGAAGAAGAAGAAGAACGAGCGGATTCGGTAGACTTGCAGTTGGTCCCCTTAGGCCCACAGAAGCCGAAGCCGGGATTCGAGGTTTGGAGTTGGGCGGTGCGTAGGGAGAGATTCATCAGTGAAAGAGAGCATTGTGCTTCGAGGATATCGATACAGGATTCCGAGCAGTCCGCTACTGTGAACTGGAAGAGATAGGTTAGCTGCTAAGCAGGTCGAAAGAGTCGACTAATGGATATGCGTAGTAGAAATCTCTCACTTCGATATTGGCTGATTCGGAAAAGCCGCTGATATCGGCGTCAGGAGCGAGTTTGCAGGAAGTCGTCGCCGTAGTCGTCGACGATGTGTCTTTGAGACAATGTTCACACCTTCGTACCTTATCGATATTGCACACTGGACATTCCCGAATTGCACTGCACTGCATCTCGATATCATACGCGGTAGCTCTGCAGAAATCAGTACATCCCTCCGTGTACTCTGAGAACCCAGGTTCCTCGCAGAGGCAATGGAAGTCGTATCCTGGCATGCTCGAGTTATCGTTGACGCAGTATGTTTGTCGAGCGGCCTGCTCCAAGCAGAGATTACAGCCTGCGATGCATGTCAGTTGTCTTGAGATGGTGGTATTGGCGAGGCAGGTGAGACATACTTCGTGCATCACCTTCGACGACGGCGGCTCGTCTGTCGACAGCATTTTGCGGAATTTCATCATCTTCTACCCTGCATTGTGATTCGAGGCTGTACGGAGTGCCCTCGCAGAAGCCGGAGCAACCCCTTGTGATGGTTCGGAATGCGGTATTGAGACAGAGACATTCAAAGTCAAAGTTGGTTTTCGAAGAGTCGCTAGCCCTGCATTGGGTTTGGCTCGCGGCGTATTCCAAGCAGAGATTACAGTCTGTAAAGAACATATAGTCAGTCCTCGGGGATGTGTAGTAGAACTCCATCTCTCTGAATTTACCTCTCGCGCCCCCCTCCGCGACCGAGAGCTGGGGAGTCGAGACTGACTCAGCGACAGCGGAGGATGATACCATCAGCGCAGCGGCGGCGCTGACGGTGATTAAGCGCATACTGGCAGACGCTAGGGGGTAGCAGCTACCTAGTGTTACTTGATATTGTATAGGCGCTAAGTAGTGTCCCGACAATCCATGTGTTGCGGTGTATACTTGAGTAACAATTGAACCTGATGTCAGTGTTGGACGAGAAACGGAAGAAATGTTTGCGTGAGACTAATGCTATCTGTACGAGAAGAAATCGAAGCTGTGGCATACTGAGGAGGAGCTGAGTTGCAAACTTCACTTGAGGGGGAAAAAAAGAAACGCCAAGTGAGGTACTGCTGATACGAGAGTCAAGATCGGTTGGGAAAGATCATCTCACTTACATTCAGAGGTTGGCTACGGGAGAGCTGATCCTCATACTGCAGCTCCGGGCATGTTGCCGCTATCATCTCTACCGCCGCGCAAGGTGACAGGTCCCAGGACTGCTCCGTACGTCCTGAATGCTTGCATGTGGCATCGCGTAGTGGTAATCCGCGGTAGCACACAACCCAGCAACATGGAGTCGGTCGCCCCCAGATCATGCCACTCTGCGGCAATTGCCTGCTGCACCGTACCACGAGATGATGCATACGATACGACGCAATTCTTACCACTCGGACTCCAGCCGCTGAGGCAGGGAGCGTACCGGGAAAAGCCAAGGCAGAGTTGTCGGGCTCAGAGAGCTAACGGTGACAACGGGAAGCCTGTCAATTTCTCGGCTGATCATCCGAGTTCTTGTGCTATTGAGTTATCTTTGATGCACTAGTTCGTGCCGTGCTTCTTTGACTTGTTTTCTGCAACATCAGTGCTGCCGTCATGAGCCTTGGCTTCAGGAGAAAAGAAGGAAGCATACCGAGAGAAGATCACAAGCTGAAAGGCTAGCCAGCGTGTAAGCAGTTGTGTCTGATCTGCTCATCACCACCATTCGACTGGCGCGCCATCGCTTCACGATATTCACACCGCCCCAGCTGAGGACCTGGCCTTGGTCTCGAGAGATGGAAATGAGACCATACTCAATAAAACAAGAGTTCGATCTTGCCTTCCCCATTGCCATATCTCTCCTTGAACGCCTTCCTCGTCAACAGCTTCACGAGCGGAATCTGCAACTCCTTCATGTCCAGCACTCCCCTCTTCTTCATGTCGATATGGCTAGCATCCACCACAATTCGATCCAGCTTCTTATCCAACAGGGCGCCCTCGTCCAACAAGTCCATGAGCCTCTGTGGAGTGCCCACGCCAATATTAATCCTGTCCCTGCTCAACTGTTCACTCGCTTCAGCCTTCTTGATATGCTTAGCGAAAAGCTTTGCAACCTTTGCATCTTTCGTCTGAAATTTTCGCAACACCCTCGTCAGATCCGCAGCGCGTAGTCCAGCGCCTGTGACGACAAGAGTATGAGGTGAACCTTTCTCTTTGGGCGCCCAACTGACTCCATCACCTTTGCTTCCTTTTTTCCCGCTCTTCTTGACCGCGAATTCTTCCAAGAAATCGGGCAGGTTGTCCGTGATGCGATCTTTCTCAAAGCTCGAGCTGTCCGCTATGCTGGCTTCGGGTAACCTCCAATCTTCGGCTTCAACTAGGCTCAATTCTGGTTGGAAGCGGCGTGTTCGTTGGGCAATGTAATCTGCTAGCAGACCACTGTCCATCTGACCGATCGAGATATTGATGCCCTTTTCAGCATCGAGAGTTGAGTCGTCGATGTCTTGAGGCTTTTTTGATTTGCGCTTAGCTTTCCGGGCGGCTTTTTTGGCTGCAGCTCCATCTTCGTCGTCGGCAGCGCGCTTTCGCTTGGAAGTCTTGGTAGGAAGGGGGTCATCGGAGTCGGAGATGGGCTCAAGGAGAGGCACACCGGCGAGATCTTCGGAGTCGGACATGTTGTCTGTTGTATGGGAAAGGAGTGTCGAGGTTTGGTAGAATTTAAGAAGATCCTTGAGGTCGCAAAAGTTCGGAAGCGGAATGGCGTGGGCTTGGCGTGAGTGGGTTCTACAGTCGATGACAGTCAACAAGGTGAGGTACCTAGACGCATTCATCATGTCGGGTGAGCAGAATGCATATCACGGGGACAAGGTCCACAACGACTCTCTGACATCGCTGTATGGCCAACTTGACGCCCTATGGATCCGATATTTGACTCTGCTGGACGAATATACTAAAGCCCAGGCTGCCATCCAAAAGCACTTGTCCTCTGGCTTCTTCACTCTGGCCCAAGCCAACTTCAAATCTTCCCGGGGGAGATATGGCCAAGACTACTACGATGAGCGAGCTGTTGCCACTACCCGTATCAAGATCGATGCCGAGACCGACGCCATATCCTTAAAGGTCGAAAAGTTCAACATCAAGACCGACGAAGAACGGCCCACCGAGGATCAAAGTCGACAGGCATCTTCCGAGCATGAGAAGCATAGCCCGAATGGCCAATCGCAGTCCGAGCCAGTACAGTTGCCATCGCCAGAACCCACGCCAGAACCGGAAAGTAAGCAGGATCCTCCTGTCGATTCAGATGCAAAAGATATCCCCGATGCACCCACCCCAGATACGAGCACAGATCCGGCTCCTCCAGAGTCCTCGAACCAAGAGAAGCCCAAGGCTCTGGTCAACTCTCAGGATCCGATCCGGTGGTTTGGTATTCTGGTTCCAGCGACGTTAAGACAAGCTCAGAACTCCTTTGTGACAGCTGTACGGGACGGATCGACTGTGGCTACAGCTGTGAAAAGCTCTCGTGGAATGAGGGAAGTGGAAGTCGAGATTCGCAAATTGAGAAAAGCGATCAAGAAGGAGGAAAAGAAGTCGACTGAGGCGTTGCCTGTTAGCGGGGGTACCTAATGTACAGACGGTTCGTGAGAGTTAGGCATATGCTTCCTTCTAGCCTGCAGGCTCTTCACATCAATATACAAATGCCAATGCCAATGCCAATGCCATACCTCCCTTCCATGTCGACACAGCACAGACAAAAATGAATTCGCCCCCCCCCCTACATAGACCCTGCCAGCGCGATACATCACCTACAGCCCGGGTCCCAGGCTTATGCAAAAACAACGCCAGCTCCACCGCTCGCACGCCGTCAACCACAACTTGCGGAGTCCTGCCAAAAATGCCAATAACGCAAAAAGAAATGTGTACGAATTGAACGCTGCAGGACTCGAACCTGCGCTCTTTCGAACCGCCGAGATCTGAACTCATGAGAGTTGTCAACCTTAAGACGGCGCCTTAACCGCTCGGCCAAACGTCCTTGATTTGTGCTTGTTGGGAAAGAAAAACGGTATATGTAGCTGAAATAAAGCCGACCACGGAATGTGGAGGGTAGCGCCTGCGATCTCGGAGGTTGACGACATATCAGAGCAATTCGATAAAACGACCTAGAATCAACACCTCCTATTATAATAAGTGGTATCTCTACAAACGCCCCGCTGCATAAGAGAACGTTTTCTCTACAGACCGTTTTTT
>JH792504.1:151081-165351 GCA_000291705.1 Sphaerulina populicola P02.02b
TCCGACAATCTTGGTCGAAGTACGCTTTCAAATTTCAAAGAAGAACCCAAAAAGAAAACATTCGGATAGTGTAAGTAAGGGTACATACATGTAGCTAATGGCATTTGAACAACAAGACACCCACTTACCCATCAGCTACAGAGTCGTAGAAACTGCAGGCTGGGGATAGGATTATACAATCCATATCAATATCCATATCCATATCAATATCGAGAGATGGAGAGAGAGAGAGAAAGAGAGAAGCCTCCAACATATGCTTGCCTCATCGCAACATTTTTCTCTCAACAAGTACTACGGGTACCTAGGTATACAAACTTCATTTCTAACCCCCCAGGCAGGGTATTGTATATTGTATGTAGTACGCACCTAGCAGACTTTCGAAGCCCACCACCTATTTTCTAGACATCATATAACGTGTACAAAAAGCTTACACATCAACAACCAATCATCATCCGATATGGTGTACCGGCTAGCATCACCCGCTTTCACAGCTACTGTATTCAATAGCGACGATCCGGGTAGAACCGGGTTCGACTCCCGGTATCGGAATTTGCAACATACAAGATTTCATTTTTTGTTTTTATTTTCTTCGTCGTCGTTTCAACGAAGGAAGGGGTTTCTTTTGTTTTGCTTTTGCTTTTTCGCAAGGAGATTTTTTTTTTATATGTGTGTGTGTGTGCACTCGCGCCCTGTCTGTTAGCGGGTGTTGGATATACATTACTTCAATGTTGCTACTACTACTGGGTAGGAGGTAGGTATACAGATATTTGTGCGGAACAGTATTAGGGGGGGTTTTTTTTTGGTTCTTTTTGGAAATACTACTATATGTCCGACAAGAAGTATATAGGTTGTTGTTGACATTAATCTTCCGCCTCCCGCTATACTAACTAACTACCAACTACAATCGGAGTGACTATATACATGTAGGTAGGTAGGTAACTACTTCTCACTTACTTACTACCTGTATGTACGTCCTCGTCGAGTAGGCAGGCAAGGCAGGCAGGCAGGCAGACTTTGCCCGATAGTTCGGTCCTACGATAGACTTTTAAGGCATTGCCCGTCTACAACTCTTATCTAAGGTAGGTACCTTACTGTATATATATATAGTACAGCCTAGCGTACTAGGGAGAGAAGCAGACGGAAGGGTTTTTCGCGGTCTAGAAGATATTTCTGTTTTAATTCTATTTGGGAGTTCAAAAAAAGAAGAAGAAGAAGATAAAACAGTAGAAGATAAAAAAGAAGAAGATGAGGAAAGAAGAACCCCTCTCTCGCTAAATAGGACAATCGTTAGATATTACTTCCTACGGTATCGAATCTATACGAGTATAATAGGCTACTCCTCTCTCTCGCTCTCGTCGACCTAGATCTAGATCTCTCTACTTATTATTTATCTCTTCTTCTTCTTCTTCTTCTTCTTCTTCCTCTAATAACTACGACTACCTAGCCTCGGGAATAGCTACTCCGGATCCTCTACTAGGAAAACCGGTAGCAGCAGCTTCGCGAGCCGTAGCGTCGAAACGTCCTTCTTACGAAGACGAGGAATAGAGACGAGGGGATATTGGAATTTCGACGGATTTGAAGTCATCGGAATAGAAGGTTGACGCCTGGTAGCAGTAATAGAAATTTGAGCAGTCCGTAAAATGGAGGAAGGCGCTTGTATAGAGATCGCTTCGGATATACTAGAAGATTAGCGAGTAGTAGAACTGGAGCAGCGTATCTTATAGCTCGTCTACCGCTCGCTAATCTTCCAATATGTCCGAAGCGATCCGCATACAAGCGCCTTCTTCCCTACGACGGACCCCGGACAGCGAAAAACTCGAGTCTTTAGCGCTATAGCAGCAGCTTCGCCGTTTGGATTCTGGCTCGGAGCACTTCAAGGAGGCGCGCTTGCCGAGAGACCGCAGCGGATTTATGGCAGTAATGCCATCATCTGTGGGATTTGCGCTGCAGCGGCATGTGCGACGATTCCATCTCCGAAGTCCGTTGCAGACCACGATTCTGCTCGTGTTCCTTCGATTCGGAATTTCGATTGGAAAGGCGCTATTTGTGCTGTCGTGGGATGCATTTGTCTTGTCTTCGGCCTCACGCAGGGCTCGGTCGCGCACTGGTCGCCTTATACGTACGCGCTGATTATCGTCGGCGTCCTCGTCCTCAGACTCTTCTTCTGGGTGGAAACCAAATTCCCCCGACCGCTCGTTCCCGCTCGCCTGTGGAAAACACCAGATTTCGCACCTCTGATGCTCGCATAACTTCTCGGCTTTGGCGGATTTGTAGGTGCGTGGCAATTCTACGCGGTACAACTATTTCTCAATCAGCAACACGTCTCCCCTCTTACCGTCGCCCTCTACCTCCTCCCGAACGCTATCTGCGGCGTCCTGGCCACATGGATCGTCTCCAAACTCATGCATCGCATTCCCGGACATTACATCTTCTTCGCCGCACAAGCTGCTTTCGCTCTCGGACCTGCCTTTTTCCCTCCCTCAGACCGCGTCGTCGAACTATTTTGCCCTCTCGATGCCTGGGATTGGGTTGGCGACGTTTGGACCCGATTTGAGCTTCGCGGCAGCGAGTATTTACATCACGTCGCAAGTGCCGCGCAATTATCAGGGATCTGCAGGGAGTTTGTTGGCCACGATACAGACTTTGAGTGGTGCGATTATGAGTAGTGTGGCGGACAGTATTGCTGCCAAGGTCGAATGGAGAGGTGGGGTTAGAGGGCTTGAGAGCTGCGTAGTGGTTGGTCGGGGCCGTGGTGACGGCTGTTTGGGTGAGGATACCGAAGGAGGAAGAGAAGGATCATGTTGCTTAGGTACCTTAGGTACCGGGTATAAGGTATAGGAAGAAGAGATGAGTAAATGTCGTTTACGTGGGTGGTCTGTGGTCTGTCAAGTGTGCGAAACGAGGCTAGCGAGGCGGGGCGGGGCGGGGCGGGGCTTGGTATTGGAGGTCAGGGCGACTGTGGAGAGCCGTTTTTATAAATGGTTCATGTCACATGAGTGCTTCCCCTGAGTCCCCTCTAGGCGTTCTGTCACCTCCAGCTTCTAGGAGGTAGGAGGTATAGTACATATGTACATGTATCCAGTGGTGTCATGACATGTGCAGGTATCTGAGTAAGGCATTACCTTACATACCTACCTAGGTATGCATTGTGATGTTACTTCATCATGCCCGTTTCTCCTAGATTGTTGATATGTACCTGTAGCAGCATGAACCCGGACGAGACGCCGAAACGATCAAGGTCTCGAGATGGAGGGAGGGCAATCACCAAAAGGCTGCCTGTGATAGAACGGTGCGGTAGGTAGTCCTTCCTATTGGGCCGATATGCACAATTGGAAAAAAAAGAAAAAGAAAAAAAATGCAGCGAACAGGAAGTTGAGGCGGACAGGAACTAAGTAATTCATTCATGGACGCATCACAGAACTCAAACCGGGATCCATACTACTCATATTTTTATTATCGGACAACCGGTTGCCCGCTTCGGCTCCTGTCACGATTTGTGAGCGAAGCGGAGTGCAGTGTGCACATGGCTTGTTATGCAGCTGCTTCCTGCGGGTCAGATGCATCTTGATCGATCGCGTGCCTTGACGCCCGTCTCGCTCTGTGAAGAGCCCGGCGTGGTGGTGGACGCCCGTCGATGTGTGCCCGTGAGAAAGGGTGCAAGGCGATTCTCCATAGTGGAGGTGGTAGAGGGACTGTTGATAGATGTGGCGAGTCGTTGTCAAACGTGTGAGGCTGCACAACTGGGCGGTGATCATCCATTCATCCCCTTTCACTAGGTACATGTATGTACTGTACAATGTGTACATACCGATCACCCTGAAGAGTCTAATGCAGGCCCTGGAACAGGGTGTTTCAGAGTTCCCGTCGTGTCCTCGAGCGCTGGGAGCAGCAGATCCCATGTTGATAAGAATAGCATTCTGCTGGTGATGGTCGAAGAGAGCATTGTAGGTACCTAGGAGGTAGGAGGTATGTGCCTGGTAAGAGGTAGTAGATACTAGACAGTACTCCTCCAGCAGCAGTACCTCCTACCTCCTAGGGGAGTCCCTCGTGAACGGGCAAAGGGTCTCAGTGACGGGAGCCGTGGTAGAAGTATACCTCCTACACTACATGCCCAAAGCAGCACGATTCACGAGAACTGTGTTTAGCGCACATTTGAGGGCGTCGGGAAGTCTGCCGACCGCGAACGAGGAGTGCCAGGAGTCAGGTACGTACAACTGTAGCATGCAGGTGAGTTAGAACTACAAGGTACATACCTACAGCGTAGGAGGTAGCGTAGGTAGCGTAGCCTCTGGCCGCCTCTGCCTCTCTCCCTGCCAGCCCAGCCCAGCCCTGTTTTCACTTTCGCACCTCTACCGAGCACAATTTCTGGTCCTTTCTGCTGTTTGTTCTGCACTGTATAGTGTATACCGTGCTTGACCCTCGACCACAACAACAACAACAACATCCGCGTCCCACGACTGAGCTGCTTCGATTGCGCAGCTGTGGCACGAGCGGAATAAAAGTTGGCAGCAGCGCGTCGCAAACACGTTCTGTCTCACCATTGCGGAAATCCCCATACCTCACCCAGCCTGGTACCTAGCCTTCCACCGGCCACTGGCCATCCCATCTCCACCCGCCCCCCCCCGACCGCGGCTCTCTACTGTCGAGCACGCACGCACGACACTACCACCACCACCACCATCACCACCACCATCACCACATTGGACACGTCTCCATCGACTCGAGAGAAAGAGCCTGGATGTGTGCGCGCTGCGAGCTCTCGTCTGTCGCCTGACCTGGTCTCAGCGTCTCCTGGAGACTGCGTGAAGTCGACTGCACACATAAACAACGCACTACCTTATACACGAAACATGTCCTTCTTATTCAAATCGTCCAAGAGAGGCGCGTCTGGGCCTGTAGCCACCCAAAACGCGCCTTCACTGCACGCCGTGAGGGAAGCATCGAGGGATCCGGCGTTGCCCAGTCAAATACCCACGCTGAATGGCTCACATACCAATGGCGCGAAATCAGTCTCACCGACACCGCCGCAGAGCGCCAATGCCAGTTTGAACTCCATACAGGGCTTCGACAAGTCACACGCAATGCGAGACGAGGGAGCGCGATTGCACGGCGTGTCGAGCCCGGAGCCAAAGATGCTGCGTGAGGGCCGAAGGGATGCCAGTCAGGATGCGGTATGCGCGAAACTGCATATCCGGTACATGTAGGAATACAGCAAGGCTAATCATGTGCAATAGGTTGGCCAGAGGTTACCTATGCAGCAACCGCGACCCTCGCAGGAAAACTCCCCGTACCCTTGGTCACAACGGCGCCTCAACTTCACAGTGACGAATACCAACCCCTTCCCACGTTACGGCGCTGCTGTCAACTCGAGCTCGAGCAAAGATGGCTCCATTTATCTGATGGGCGGCCTCATCAATGGTAGTACCGTTAAGGGCGATCTATGGATGGTGGAGTGCGGCCCAACCGGCATGGGGAGTATGACATGTTTTCCCGTCGCGACCACGAGTGAAGGCCCGGGACCCAGAGTGGGACACGCGAGTTTGCTGGTGGGTAATGCCTTCATCGTGTTTGGAGGTGACACCAAAATGGACGAGGGTGATATGCTGGACGACACCCTCTATCTGCTCAACACATGTAAGCCTGAAGACACCCTGTGCGAGTGAGCGGATGCTAACACATCGACAGCCACCAAGCAATGGTCAAGAGCACTGCCAGCCGGGCCTAGGCCGCCTGGACGATATGGGCATACTCTGAACATCCTGGGCAGCAAGATCTACATATTCGGAGGTCAGGTGGAAGGCTATTTCTTCAACGACTTGGTGGCTTTTGACCTGAATGCACTGCAGCAAGCGACCAACAAATGGGAGATACTCATCCAGAACACCATCGACGGCGGTCCACCTCATGGTCAGATTCCTCCTGCGCGCACGAATCACACCATGATCACCTGGCAGGACCGATTATATCTGTTTGGAGGTACAGACGGCATCCACTGGTACAACGACGTGTGGTCGTACTCGCCCCATTCCAATTCCTGGACCGAACTGGAGTGCATCGGCTACATCCCAGTGGCTCGTGAGGGACATGCTGCTGCGCTCGTGGGCGATGTCATGTACATCTTTGGCGGCCGCAATGAGGAGGGCAATGACCTGGGAGATCTGGCGGCATTTCGAATCAGCTCTCGTCGATGGTACACTTTCCAGAACATGGGACCTTGCCCTAGCCCAAGATCTGGCCATAGCATGACGACCGTGGGTAAGTCTATTGTTGTCTTGGCTGGCGAGCCGAGCAGTGCACCTCGCGACCCCATCGAACTGGGGCTGGCCTACTTCTTGGATACGAGCAAGATCAGATATCCTCCCGATTCCACGTCGAACACTCCCACGAGCGAGCGTGCAGCTACCAGGCGGCCGAGTGGTGAGCGGGGTGGCTCATTGTCGGGAATACGAGGACCAACACCGGCGCAGAGGTCAGAACTCATTGGAAGCGAACGTAGTGATAGCGCTGGCGACAACCGCATACGAACCAACGATGGGAACTCACGCTTACCTCGCCCGGGCCAGCCACCTCCTCAGGGGCCGCCTCCACAAGCGCCTGGACAAATGCGACAGATGGGCCCACCTGTGACTGCACGCCAACCTACGCGCTCCGCCGACAGAGCAATCAGTCCATCGAACGAGAACGGCCGCCCTCAGCAACGATTTGAGAATGTGGCTGCCATCGCATCGGCAGCAGCAGCACGAGCATCGCCTGTGCAGAGAGAGCGGGCAATGCCAATGTCACCTACCTTTGGGGAAGGGCAGAATTCAGCGACACAAGCAGAAGAGCAGATACGTGCGAAACCAGAGACGTATACACCTTCTCAGGAACTGCCCGGTTCGTTCCCTCAGACACCCGGCTTAGAGTCACTGAATGAGTCGAGGAATGGTTCGAGAAGCGCTTCGAGGCAGAGGGGGAATCCTTTCGACGAGACGCCGCGGCCATCTGTGGACAGCGAGCCTTTATCGAGAGTCAGAAAGATCTCGGAGGAACACGAGAGACCGCAGGACTCGGGGCTTGGATCATCGCCAGCACTGACGTCGCAATACGAGGAGATGGTCAGAGAGCTTGAGCAAGTCAAGCACAAAAATGCTTGGTATG
Source organism: Sphaerulina populicola P02.02b (assembly GCA_000291705.1). Classification (NCBI taxonomy): domain Eukaryota; kingdom Fungi; phylum Ascomycota; class Dothideomycetes; order Mycosphaerellales; family Mycosphaerellaceae; genus Sphaerulina; species Sphaerulina populicola. Next base: position 158,222 of record JH792504.1, read on the forward strand.
CTTCGGAACTGGCGTTAGCGAAGAAGTCGGGCTACCAGTCACGGTCCACGGAGTCGCCTGTCTTTGACGAAAGTTCCAAGCAGACGTTCAAGGATGACGACAAGCCATTGATTGAGGCTCTCCTGAAGATGCGCACAGAGCTCGCGAAGATGCAAGAAGCCATTAATGAACAGAGCAAGAGTGCGGCCACGCGAATTGCGGAGACTGAAAGACAGCGGGATACCGCAGTCAGTGAAGCTGTCTTTGCGAAAGCGAAACTCGCCGGCTCCGGCAGTCCACGACCTGATGCCGAACCCAAAAATACGGACCGCAACAACGACATCAGTCGGCGCCTCGCATCCTCGCTCGAGGCTCAAAACGAGCTCAAGCGCCAGATTGAGTCCTTGATTCAGAACACCGAGGCTGAGAGGAAGGCACGCGAGCTCGCCGAAGACACTGCCAACGCTGCGCAGAAACGAGCCTTGGAACTTGATACGTATAGGCAACAGCACGCGTCCGAGATCGAGAGTCTGCGCTCGGAGCTCCACGAAGCACAAAAGGCACATCGCGAAGCCGCAGCAAGCCATGCTGAAATCCTGACGCAGCATAAAATCTTGGAAGTCGACAAGGGCGAACTCAGCCGACAACTCGATGGCATGACGGCCGAAGGAAATACGCATGTGTCGGTACTGGCGTCGTTGCATCAAGCTGTCGGTGCTTCTACCGAAAAGGCAGACCTTTTGCAGAAAAAGCTGGAAGAGGAGCGCAGTAGCCGAGATGAGCTTGAACAGAGCCTGCGCGAACTTCGGACACAGCATGAGCAGCGCGCTGGAGAGCTGGAGAGCACTTCCCGACGATTGCGTGATGCCGAAGAGCTTGCGCACAGTCATGCCGAAGAAGCGCGAACGCATCGCGAGGCCGTGATGGCAGGCCTGGGCAAGGTCACAAACCGCGATATTGACACTTCCAAGGCTCATGACGAACGTCTCGCCATACTGCAGCAGCAAGTCGATGCTGCACAAGCTCAAGTGAGGCATAATCAAGCTGCCGCTGACGCCGCTTCTGAAAAGTTGCGACGCGCGGAGGAACGGATCGCTGGACTGGAGTCGTATCAAGAGCAAGCTAGCCGCGAAGGTCTGTCTATCAGGAAACAGCTGCAGGTGGCAATGAAGGAGAATCAGGCCCTAAATAGCGAGAAGATTGAACTCGAGCGAAAGATGGAACGGCATATGCTGGAAACGAACGCCTTGTCTGTCCAGCACGCTTCACTCAAGGACGTCCTCAACGAGCGTGGCATTAGCGCTGCTGACAAGAGAAGATCGCGCGGATTGGACTCACCAGGCAGCCATCGATTCAGCACACCGGATCTACATCGCGTTCGCGACCTCGAACAGCAGCTCGAGACTCAAGCGAAGGCACACGAAGAAATAAAGGCCCGATACGAGGAGGTCAATGACCGGGGCGCGCAAATGAAGCGCGAATACGAGGAGAAGCTTGCTGCTCTCGACAACGATCACCAGGCTGCAGTGAAATATCTTCGTGGCACGGAGAAGATGCTCTCTAAGATGAAGCAGGAAATGCAACGGGTCAAGAATGAAAACGCTGACTTGAGCAAAAAGCTCACCAAAGCCAAGGACGACATGGAGTCAAGCGCCAGGAGCACGCCTGCCACGGATCGTCACAACGAAGAGTGGGAGGCTGAGCGCCAAAAGTTGAAGCAGGAGGTGTCGACTGTCCAGGCCAGCCTACAGGGGTCCATCCAGGATCTCGAAGGTCGACTTGCCAAGATGCAGGAGGAGTTGTCGCAGACCAACAGCTCTCACTCAACCACGCAAGCCGAGCTGCAAAGTCTGCATTCCACCGTTGCAACGTCCAAGGCTGATATGGAGCGCCTGGAAAAAGAGAATGGACTGCTGGAAGAACGAGCTCGTGACGCCGAGAACAAGGTCCAGCTTCTGCTTGATCAGGTCGAATCGAGTGTGGACAATTACCGCCGCCAGTCGAGGATGCGCAGCCCTACTGGTACTCCTACCTTTAATGGAACCGTGCATCAGCGTGCTCCTAGCGGCAGTGTATCAAGCGTCGATGCTAACGAGACACATATCCCTACGCACCTTAAAGGGCATTCGCGTCAAGTCTCTAGCGGAGGTGACTCGACCTATTCTGCTACTGAATCAGCTACAGGTAATGAAGGACGAAATTCACTGGCCCTCGACTCTCTCGCATCTGAACTGGACGCCCTACGGACTCATTGGGAAACGACCACCTCGAAGAATTACCGGCTCTCCGATCGCTTTGATTATGATAGAACACCCACTACTACTACTGGACCGGCGGGCGCCAATGGTGATAGCAGCCTAATGGATTGGCGGCGCGGTCTCGACATTGATGATGACGATGATAATCCTACTAGGCCAGGCACATCTGATGGAACCAAGACCAGCAGAGGCCCGGCTGTCACGACAAGACGAAGCTTTGACGAAGCTACACCCACAGCTACCCCCCGGCTTGGTGTCGAAGGTGGTCTGCTATAGCACGGTGATTTGGGGACATGTGGGCCTCTTTCATCAGCCTAGATGCTGATTGTACCATACGACTGGAGGGGGCGTAATGGCAGGCATGCTCGGGAACAACATGGTGAATTGGATGTTGTGAGCACACTGGAATGCCAACCAGTACGCAGAAACGAGAGCCAGCAGTGACATGCGGCGTCTCGTCGACGATCATTGTAGGCTTTCCTCGTGTGATGGGCAGAAATTGTATGGTTTTCGATTTTCTTTTCTCTGAGTTCAAAGACATGACTCTGTACCAAGGGGGTACCTGCTGTTCTGTAGATCTATACATATGTATATATATACCCTCTGCTTGTGTGGATTTCGGTTGGGGGGTGACGAATGAGGAGGAGAGCGGATGGAACTGTACGAGAGGGCGGCGACAGATACATGTCGTATTCATGTTGCTACAATGAAGCTGGTGAGATCCCGCCTTCATTATTCACGCGGGCACCGGAAGTTCCGTTCGTTCACTGTTGTTTTCTGCTTCTGCTGTCTGTGGTCGTTGCCACCGGCAGTCCCCGCGCTCCGGTCGGTCGGTTCGGTTTCGTCATCTCCTGCTGATCTTCGGCCTCCAACTAACACCACCTACCTGTACCTGTATGTACATGTACCTAGGTATGTACATGTCTTCGCAGACTTCATCTTGCAATCCTTCCATTTCAGGCAACATGCGAACGAAAACGATGCAATGACGCGTCCGACGGTAACAAGACGCCGGACCATACCAGACCTCCGTCGCTCGCCTTCGACTTCCAGGCAGCACGGCTACCTGTACTCAAGAACAACAACATCAACGACATCAACGACATCAACGACATCAACGACATCAACGACATCAACGACAACAACCACAACAACCCGTCCGCCTGTCGTCCCCGTCTCCCCCGTCGACTTCACCATGGCAGGCATTCGATTCCTCCAGCAATTGCCCGAAGAGCTGCTGCAGAACGTTCTGGAGCGACTCGAGCGACCGGACTTGCAGAGCTTGAGTCGGACATCGATCTGGTGTTATCAAGTCGCCACCGCGCACCTCTGGCGGAGTGTCGAGCTGGTCGATTGCAAAACAGAACACACCGACGTGTCAGGCGATCCCGAGTACGACGACCACGACGACACGCCTTTGCTCAAGAAGCTCTTTCTCCTGGCCACGAAGCCATGGCTCGCCGCGCACGTGCAAGTTCTCACCCATCGATGTCACCTTCCCCCACCCGCCATCTTCCATGAATTGCCCAGAAATGCCTTCAGTGCGCAGACGCTGTCCGCAGATCCACGGACCATCCAGCTCGCCCAGATGGCGGTCAGGAACATGAAGAAAGTGCATACGGTGAGAATCATTCTCGGACATCCCCATTTGACGGATGCTCTGTTGAGATGCTTCTTTGACTCCAGACGAGCCACGGGTGACTACACCCGAGTGCGTAAGCTCTGGCTCGAGAATTGTCGTGTCTCTGTGGGACTGAATCCAGATATTGATTCCCATCCGTACGGCTTGCCTCTACGGCTCGACTTCACGGGCTTGGAAAGTGTCCGCCTTCGCCGGATGCCGCTGCGAGCAGGACCGCTGGATCGTGCTGGCTACCCAAATTACACCGTCTATGCGCGAGATCTGTATACCGAAGAGCTACAAGATGGCCTCGGTGGAAGATATGCCGCGAGTACCAACCGCTTGTCGACTGAAACGAGGGCAGGAGACGACTATCTCACGTGGCTAGAGGCTCAAGGAAAGAAGACAACAGAGTTCGAGCGCACAGATCCAAGGAGCTTAACGCAGTCGATGGAGGAGCACCCACTCGTCGACATCTACAAAACTGCGCAACGGTTTGACGCGCACATCTATAAGGCGTTGGGCGAGCTAGTGAAGCTGCCAGACAATGTGCGCTTGCTTGGCGAATTGACAAGCCGGAAAAAAGCTGAGATCGCATATCGAGGCAACGTACTCGACCCAGAATCGCTGTCAAAGGTGGCTATGGCTTTGCGAAATATGCAGCTCGAGAAGATGCCATGCGCTGATGCAGCCATGCTCATGGTGCATAGTGCGAGCGCCAGTTTGACTTCGCTCAATCTGGACTGGATTCTGAGTGTGCCACACCTTACACCCGGAAATTATCTGCATTGTGGCGAGCAGAGATATGAGAATTGGATCACGATGTATCACAACTTGTTCCGTTGCCGCTTTCCCAAACTCAGAGCCTTTCAAGTCCGCAATTGTGTGGTGATGCACACAACACTCCCGGACGGATTATATCTTCTCGACACGACCACCATTCCCACAGAGAGGCTGCTGACCAGTCGAGATCCGACCACTGGCCAAGATGTGCCCTTCTCGCTCGCCGGTCTGGCTTTCATGGAAGCCCACCCAGACCTTCAATGCTTATCTTGGCCAATGACCCGCTTCTTCTCCAACAAACCATCGGCGCCTGAAGTTCAACAGCGAGTGAATCTTGTTCTGGAGAATATGGCTCGTAATCTGATCGATTTGCGGATCGACACCAAATTCAGCGAGATCGGCGAACCATTCTCCGAAGCGGACGGCATGGGGAGTCTCGAGGATCGCATCCGACGAAAGCGCTTCATTGCAGAGTTTGCGCCTAAGCTGAGAAGTCTGCGAAATATCAAAATCGAAGGTGGCATGCCGCGAGACGAGAGACGAGAGGTGGTGCGGGCCCTGCATGCATGCAGACTGGAAAAGATTGTGACAATCGGAATTTGCAGTCCGACCGGCAATAGCTGGGGTGAAGATGGTGATGAAGTGAGCGAACATGTCGATGAACTGGACCGGACGAATCTCGAAGCTGAAGACGAGTCTGCAGTGTTCCAACTGGGCATGAGCAAGCTGCTCCCACCTTGCAGCGATTTCACATTCACCCCACAATACGGTTGGGACGGACAGCCACCGATGCTGCACACAATCGCATCATACCATGCAGACACTATTCGCGAGTTGAAGTTCTGCGGCTGGAAGGGTGCTCCATTGTTGCTGAACCCAACGCCTCTGACTACGCCTCTTCTTTCATCACTGAAACACTTTCACAAGCTCGAGTCGTTGATCATCAGTCTGTGGCTGAGTACACAGTTTGCAGGTCACCCTCGCGACAGCGAAGTCATATCCTACTGGACCAACGCCCGATCGCCCGCAGCCCAAGCGCTGGTCCTGATCTCGGACGAGGAACCTGAAAATGCGTGGGATTTGGAGCTGCGAACCAAGTACGCGCCTGATGCGCTGGCATGGCGAGTGACAAATCTCTTGGGACCATTTCTGAGCCCCGAGGCGAAGAGTCGACCAGGGGGCGTGCATGTGAGGGCTTCGTTTAGTATCGGGGACTGGGGCGGAATCTTTGATCTGGATTTGCACATCGGGAAGGGAGCTCTGAAAAGTGACGTCTGTCTGGGTTATGTGGGACCCCGAGAGGAAAACGAAGGGACTCGTCGGAAGGAAAAGTTGGAAGGACGACGGTGGTTTTGATGGTATCGAGTGGCCATGCTGCCTTCTCACTGCACAGCAGACGTGAAGAGGAACGCAGTGAGCGAAGACTCCAAATCGACATTCCACACAGACTGCATCTGAAGAGTAAGGAGCAGTAAAGAGTAAGTATTGTGGAGCAGAAAAAGACTAAGTATTCCAGAGCGATCACCATTGCGGGAGGTGATGTATCACACAGGTGGCGACAAGGGAGAGGGTTAATACATTCTCCGTAATGGGCACTAAACTCACTAGCTGGTAGAGAGTGTCGAAGGGGGATGAATATGCATGTCCTGGGTCGGTAGTAGAAGCGGATCGACCTACAGTAGACTAGCAACTGTTTAAAACGGAAAACTTCACTCGTCTGACGTGCCCAAGAATGTTTATACTGTATCTACGTTACTAAGGTACTACTATATACATTGTAATGAAATCTGCTTTAGTAGGTTTATATATAACAGCATAGTAGTAAATACATGTAAGACACAGTGGAGGTACCTAGAATTGTATTAAGGAGCCTTAAATACATTGTACCTACTTACTTTATACTAAGCTATACCGATCTCGGCCAAGCCACGCCAAGACCCTTTTTTCCTACCTCTATTCGCTACCCTTTTGCCTTTTTCTTTCTTTTTTTTGTATTTTTGTCCTCCTCCTCCTCCTCCTCCTCCTCCTCCTCCTCCTCCTATCGAATATAGAAAGAGAGCAGAACAAAAGCCACGGTACCGAAAGCAAGACAGATATAGACGTAGGTAATACCCATTGCAGCACGTGATAACCTCCTTTGAATTCCAGAACCGAAACTGCATTAGTCGCTCTCTCGCGTTGTCGCTCCCTCCACTTATTATACACAAACGCTCACTCACTCACTCAGCGGCTTGTCGGCAAAAGCCGTCCGTATTCGGAAAGAAAGAAGTTTTGAACAAAAGTCTAGGAGGTAGGTGGTGATGCATTATTCTATCTAGTCAAGACAGACAAAGATAAAAAAACTTCATGTTGCTCTTATAGGGGAAAACTACATGTTGACGCTCAAGTCAAGTGTTGCTAGTTCTTCGAGCCCCTTGGATTGGACCATTCCCCCCTGGGAGTAGAACGGAGAGAGAGAGAGAGAGAGAGAGAGAGAGAGAGAGAGAACT
>JH792504.1:165607-182352 GCA_000291705.1 Sphaerulina populicola P02.02b
AGAGAGAGAGAGAGAAACTCTCCTCATCGGACCATCGGCAAGCGACCTTTGTCACGTGCTCGCGGGTTTCGACCACACACACACACACATGTCTCGAAGTGCTCTGGCAAAACGCGTTATCAGGACGTGGATCGATGTCCGATCCTCCTCGTCCTCCTCCTCCGCCTCCAGTGAGCTTCCACCATGCATGAAGTTGTTATCGCCCGCGCGGCAAACTCGGGCCGTGTGGCAAGCAGCAGGGAGGACTACTACTACTACTACTACTACTACTACTACTGCAGCCATGTGTGTCGTGTCGCCGTTGCTTGTTGCTTCCAGACGAGCAAACTTGAGGGACTTTGTTGGTTCAAGGAGAGTTTGGGCAAACTTGGACAGTGCAACAACAATAAGAAGTACTATAAGAAGAAGAAGAAGAAGAACGATGGCCACACTTGCAGAGAATGCACCGGTGTACAGAAGAGATTCCGCAATGTCGGATTTGAACAGCACGTATGAGGCTGTGGTAGTGGGCGCAGGGCCGGCGGGGATCGTGTCTGTAGGAAATTTGTTGGAAAAGCAAGTCGGCAATATTCTCTGGGTGGATGAGACTTTTCAAGGAGGCAGAATCAATCAGTACTACCGCGAAGTGCCTTCGAATACCAAGACCAAGCTCTTCCTGGAATTTGCGGAATCCGTGGCTCCATTCCGGGATATTGTGAGCGCTGATACCAGCAAAGACTTGCTCCAAAACATCCGAAAGCTGGACCAGGAAAAGGGTTGTCAACTCAGCCACGCAGCAGACATCTGCCTCATGCTCACCTCTGGCCTCAAGCACACTCCCGGCGTCACAGCACAACCCGGCCGCGTCACATCCGCCACTCTCGACGAGCGTTCCCAAACCTGGAACGTCACCCTCACCACTCCCATCCAATCCTCCTCCTCCTCCTCCTCCTCCTCCTCCCCCTCCCCCTCCCCCTCCACACCCCTCACGCCCATCCGCACCAAACGCCTCATCCTCTGCACCGGCTCCACCCCCCTCGATCCACCGCTCCCCTACGAACCTCCCGGGCTCAAACACATCAACCTCGACGACGCCTTATCCCCCACCACCCTCCGCACCCTCCTCACCCCTCTCTCCAACACTCCCACACCAACAACCATCGCCGTCATCGGCGCCTCCCACTCTGCCATCCTCGTCCTCATGAATCTCTCCCACATCATCTCCTCTTCCCCCCATCTGAACCTCAAAATCAAATGGTTCACCCGCCACCCTCTCCGCTACGCCGAATACGACTCTTCCGGCCATGTTTCCGCTCGCGATAATACGGGTTTGAAAGGTCAAGCTGCCGTGTGGGCGAGAGAGAATCTCGAACCGTTGTTTTCTTCATCCTCCTCCTCCTCCTCGTCAACAACAACAACAACAACAGAGGTAGCGAATGGAAACATCCAAATGATTCGATACCAAAAAGGTCACGAGGAGAGTGTCTATCGAGAACATCTGATTGATGATAATGATGATCCGAAAGAAAAAGAATCCCCAAAATTCTTAATCCAAGCAATCGGATACATCAGAAATCCTATTCCTACCTTGTACATTCTCACAAACGGCAACGGCAACGGCAACGACAACAACAACAACGCAAAAACCAAAGAAGAAGCAGAAGAAAAAACAACCGAAATAATAACCCCAATTTTCGATCACGAGCGTGGAATTTTTTTCTTCTCACACAACAACACCACCACTTCTACTACCACTTCTACTCCTCCCCTCTCGACAAAGAAACAAATCATCCCCGGTCTCTACGGAGCAGGAATAGCGTTTCCGCAAAAAATCCAAGATCAGAAATATTTGCATCACGAGATGAATGTGGGGTTTATGAAGTTTATGAAGGCTGTGAAAGGCTGGGTGAGCGGGTGGAAGGGGGTTGGGGAGTAACTACCTAGGTACCTTATGTACATACATAGGTTGTAAGTATGTAAGTAGGTAAGGTAGGTAGGTAGGTAGGTAGGAAGGAAGGTGTAGATGTCTACATACCTTAGGTACATGTACCTAAGACCTCCTCTCTCATCATCTCCCAATCAGTAAAAAAAAACATAGTAATTAGTAAGTAAAATACACCTTAGAACTCGATTCTACCTTATATACATATGTATATACATATACCTCCTCCATTCATTCATTCATTCACTCTTCATCTGATTCACTTTGTCCATATAGGTCATCATCATATCCATATCCACATTCTCCTTACTCTCCCTCCAAGCCTGTTCGGCCACAGGACTCAGCTCAATCAACTGATCCAGCCCGGCCACAAACACGCCATCTAGTCGCAGGAGAGCCAAACTGAGTAAATCGCAACTCCGACTCTTGATGCGTAAGAGGCTGCGCCACGAGTTGAGGAGAGAGAGACATTCTTTCGCGTCGGGCAGCGTGGGCGACGTGGCGAAGAGGAGGAGCATAAAGGACGAGGCGATGGTGAAATTGGTTCGAGCGTCTTTTGTTTTTTTGAAAATTAGCGAATGTACTGTGAGTAAGGAGGTTGAGGAGATGGATAAGATGGAAAAGATAGGGGGGGTATGACAACTCACAGCTCGTCCAAAAGGCTTCCAATTCTCTGGCGTGGAGGTCGTCGAGAAAAGTCGAAATGTCTTTGGCAACAGCGAGAGCTCCGGTTCGGAGGGCGGTGATGGCTGCGGCGTTGGCATCGGTCACGCGGGGACGAAGCATGGCGCGGAAGAGCTCGATTTTGGCGGTAATGTATGCGAGTTGCAAGGAGCCGTTGCCATCGAGCTCGAGTTGCACGGATTTGCGCCGGTCACTCCCCCCCGGAGAGGCGAGGGTGGGTGATGGGGCGCCATTGGTAGTAGTAGCAGTAGTAGTAGCAGTAGCAGTAGCAGTAGCAGGCTGACTGGGCAACAGACCAGCCGGGAGAGTCTGATTCCATTCGGTCAATCGGATGCGCAGGGGCTTGGCAACCTCGAGGGTCGCTTCCAGACTGGTGTGCAGCTGTCTCGTCGCTTTGATGCTGAAGAGCTCGCGGAGGATGTCGTCGACAATCATGGTCAAGTCGCAGAGTTTGATAAAGTGCTGGCAGCTGAAATCTGCAATGTGATTCTCGTCATAGCTTCGATCCGGTTCGGGGAAATCGCCTTCTGTCAAATTGGGCACATCCCAATCATCCGCCTGGATATGGCTGCTGCGTCCAAAATTGAGCGCGAGCCACTTGTCTTGCACAAACACTGCCCACGCGAGTCGCTTTCGCTGCTTGATTTCCCACGAAGGAATCGGCCAATCGGTAGGATCACGATTCAAGCCCAGCGCCTGGGCAATGCTCACTGCCGTCGACATCATGACCCATTTGAAGGGAGTGTCGCTCACGTGGCGATTCGTCGGTCGGCGTTGCACCAGCATGAGGAGTGTTTGTAGCACGGCGATGGTGGGAGTGTGGAGTAGGGGTTGACACGAGAGCCACGATAGCTTGAAGAGTGCGTCCGCCGATGATGGCGTGTACACGTCCACACAGAGCTTCTCGTCCCACGGACAAAAGGGGAGCGCGTGTCCATATATGGCTGCGAGCACGCACGGAGGCATCTCTCGGGGCACCTGAAATCCATCTGCGTCTCGCTCGCCACCTTCACGGCTCAGGATGGGGAAATATGGCTGCACATATCGGTAGAAGAGTCGAATCAACCGCTTCCCGACTTCCTCAGGCACAAGCTCCTCCAGCTCTCGGCGCCACTTCTCGCTGGATTCTGACCTGTCCCGTGGCTGTGCTTTGGAAGCGAGACCATTGTGCTGGATGACGAAGAAGGCGGGGACGGACTGCTGCGACTCGGCGGGACCACTATTCATCTTGCGCACGCGCACGGATTGAAACGACGCCTCGTTGTATTCATCGTATCGATACCTGGACAGCAAATACGGGTCCAGCTCGCCCCCTAAGCCCACAATCTGGGCGTTGCTCGAATGCTGGCGATCGAGAGAAGGCTCGCCGCTAGTAGAGTCGAAAGGCAGGGTGAGGTCAATAGGCAAGCTCGCGATACTCGATTGTGGCGAGGTCGAGTGGTCAAAGGAAGAGCTATGTCGGTGGCCGCCGTTGGGGAACTTGTGGTCTATGCTATGCATCGTCGACGCCGAAAGGGGCTCAAAGGTCTCAAACGGCACAGGCTCCTGATACAGGGCGGGATCGAAGGGAAAGTCAGGGTTGTGCAGGTCCCCGTCCAGGACCGGCATACCATTGACAGAGAAGGGATTGATGCCATTTTCCCACGGCAGCAGTTCCTGTTGGAGATCTAGAATGTTGCCGTTGGTGAAGGCGGGCGTGTGATCGTGGCTGCCCGTGCGAGCACTCTTGAACATGCTGCCATTCCCGTGGCCATTCCCGTGGCCGTGGCCGTGGCCGATGCCGTGGCCGATGCCGTTGCCATTGCCATTGCCATGCACGTGGTTTTCCTTGTCGGCAGCCGAGTCGTTGGGCCGACGCCTCTTGGCGGGACTCTCCACAAACGTACACTCCTTGTTGTAGCGAATGCACAACTCACACGGCGGTGCACTCTCCAGATGGCACGCCGCCTTTTTGTATCGGCAAAAGTCGCATGGTCTCTTGTTCCGCGACTTGTATGCGCGGGCTCTGTCGGCGCCGTCGATGCTCTGCTGCTGCTGCTGCTGCTGCTGCGGTGGTCCCGGCGGAGGACTGGCCTGGCTAGTGCTGGCGCTGGCACTGGCACTGGCACTCGACTGCTGCTGCTGCTGCTGCTGGTGGAAGGAGGGCATGAGGGGCGCGGACAGAGGAGGGGCAGAGGGCGGCGGGGGTGGAGTCTCACGTCTTGGCTTCACCGGAAACAGAGACGTCGACGACACAGGAAATGGGTGAGAGCAGGCGAGGGACGAGAAGGTGGTCATGTCGATGACTACGATCAGCGCCCAACGGCAGCAGCAGCAGTAGTAGTAGTAGTACCGTAGTAGTAGGAAGCACTCGGTCATGCCCAGAGATAGAAAAGTACGAGCAGCGCGCGCAATAACCGCAATAACAATGCCTGTCCCCAACACGACCCGCAATGAGGGACCACTACCGCAGCTCCGTCCGATGGAACGGCGAGACTCTGTACTTCCGCGCGCGCGCGAGTCGAGGAGGTGTGAAGTTGCAATACCCAATACCTCACCTCCTACGCTCCCTAGGGTCTCGTCTGCGTGGCGGCGTCTGCTCGATGAGATCAGGCTCGCCAGGATGCTGGCTACGTGGCCAATGGTAGGAGTGCTGTCGGTCGCAATTCTTGCATCCAACAAGCGAATCCTCCAGGCGCAATAAGAGATTCAAGCATATACGCAGTGGGATCGAACTATCTTTCACCGCGTGGCAGACTGGCAGTTGAGAGGGGGGATAGCTCCCGATACCACCCTACCACCCTGCCCACTGACTGCCCTCCACACCTGCAATCCTGCATCAGCCATGTCGTACCTTGCCACAACGGGAAATCCAGAAATGGCAGACGCCAGACGGGCCACGCGAATTCCACGTTGGACTCTGATTCGCAATTAGCCGCGATGCGAATGTCAGCCCTCCGCGAATCGGCATGTCTGTTCGGATCTGCTTACTTCACTCACCGACCAGGGTTGACACACACAAACCAACAAGAAGCGCCAGATCGTATTATTGTACTGTAGGGATGCCGGAGGGGGGTTATACAGTAAAAATAATACGCCGGAGCATAGCCGACTGCCTTATCCCAATGCTATCTTGTAGGTATCGATGTACAGTAGTACTGTACTGTACAACCTCTTATCATGCCTGTCTGCCCACGTCTCGGGTCCGGAGGGCGGAGGTACTGTACTGTACTGTACAAGTGTACACATGTACCTCTTCTTCGACCAGGGGGAGGGACGCAGGTGAGAGGGCTCAGGGAACATTGTGCCGTGCGTGCTGAATCTGCTGATAATGCAACATGATAACAGCCTCAGCCCAATGATTCTGCCGCCGGCGACAAGCAGGCGACGGGTTCCACGAGTGCACCGGCCCGAGTACCATTACCAGCCATCATCATCCATCTTTCACGTCCAGTGTCCGAACTTCATCATAGCAGCATGATGGTCATGGGCGGGGCACACTGCAACACTGCAACACCATCAGGTAGCACATCGCCCGATGAAGAAGGTGAGTGAGTATATGTCAACTGGTAGACAACATCCTGGACACTGCGCCCTGTGGTCTACACGTAACACACACCTATATGACTGGATGTTTGAAGTCTACATGTGCAGGTACATGTAGGTGAGGTGAGGTACATTAGGCATGACTCGCCTGCTGACATGCTGTACAACATCTGCTTAATACTTCATCCCGCTTCACGCGTACGTACAGTATGTAGGTACTGAGCCAAGCACGCTCATCCCACACCTCCCGTCTTCCCTTCATACACACACACACACATGGCACGAAAAATACGTATCGCAGCAGCGCAAATTGGTGCCGTGCACCGGACGACACCACGGCCGGACGTGTTGCAACGCATGATCAGTCTGCTTGAAGATGCATTCCAGCACCAGGCAGAAGTAGTACTCTTTCCTGAAATTGCTTTCACAACCTTCTTCCCTCGCTACCTGATCGCCCACCAGAGCGACCTAGACTCATTCTTCGAACATGGCGACATCCGTACCGCTCCCCAGACAGCGCCCCTCTTCACCAAAGCCCAAGAGTTGGCCATCGATATCAGCGTAGGCTTTGCAGAAGCGACCACAGATGGTCAACAACACTTCAACTCCAGCATCTACTTTCACGCCAGGACGGGATCGATCCTCGCCAAATACCGCAAAATCCATCTTCCCGGCACATTCGAACCCTTTGAGAATCCCGAAGCGACCAACCAGCTGGAGAAGCGATACTTCCTCCCCGGAGATGTAGGCTTTCATGCCTTTCGAGTACCCGATCTCGCACATTCCTCTGAGCCCATCTTCGGCATGATGATCTGCAATGATCGGAGATGGCCCGAAGCGTGGCGATGTCTGGGTCTACAGGGAGTCGAGGTGGTGCTTTGTGGTTTCAATACAGCAGGTTTCGCGCCCGATTTGTGGGGGTCGGATGCGAAGCAGTCGCCTGCACAGGCAGAACAGGATGCGCTATTTCATCATCAACTTTGCATGCAGAGCAATAGCTACATGAATGCCACATTTAGTGTCTGTGCTGCGCGATGTGGGATGGATGATGGGAAATACCATCTGATCGGGGGGAGCTGTATCGTGGATCCAGAAGGGAGGATTGTGGCGGAAGCAAAGACGAAAGAAGATGAGGTGGTTTTCGCCGAGATTGATTTGGATGCGTGTCGGCAAGGAAAGACCAAGACGTTCGATTTTGAGAGACATAGACGTGTCGAGCATTATCAGAGAATTGTCCAACAGACTGGGGTCGTGGAGCCTCCACGCCTCAATGATGATAACAATGCCATGATTGAGCAGAGCACGGCCATTCCCGTGTCACGCAAGTCAAATGGTATACCATCGATGATGATAACAAACAACGACTCTGCACATGCCCATCCTTCCTCCGAACCACCAAAACCCATCCGAATCCTCCTCATCAACCCCAACTCCACCTCCAGCATGACCACCTCCTGCCTGCACTCCGTCCAACCAACCCTTCCCCCCGACGTCTCCGTCACCGGTTTCACCGGCCCAGCCAACGACTCTCCCACCGCAATCGAAGGCCACGTCGACGCCGTCCTCTCCTCGGCCGCCTGTTTCCGATCTCTGGTCCACGCACACCCCGACCTCATCTCCTCCCACGACGCGATTCTCGTCGCCTGCTATTCCCACCACCCACTCATCGGAATGCTGCGCGAAGAATTCGACCTTCCCGTCATAGGCATCATGGAAGCGAGTTTACTGGCGGCTCGCAGCATGGGACATCAAATTGGAATCATCGCGACGAGTGCGCGCAGTGTGAAAATGCATCAAGCTTCCGTGAGAGAGGCGTATGGGATGGAGAAATATGTGGTGGGGATTGAATCGTGTGATTTGGGAGTGTTGGATTTGGAAAGATTGCCGAGAGAGGTGGTGTTGGGAGTGTTGAGAAGGGTGAGTGGGAGATTGGTGGAGCAGGGGGCGGAGGTGCTGTGTTTGGGTTGTGCGGGGATGACGGAGATGAAAGTTGCGGTGGAAGAGGCGGTGCGGGAGGAAGGGGAAGGGGGAGGGGAAGGGGGGGTGCAGGTGGTGGATGGGGTGGTGGCGGGTGTGCAGTATCTGGTCGGGGTGGTGCGGATGGGAGGGAGGACGGGGAAGGGAAAGGGGAAGGGAGGCCTTTGGAGGAGTAGTAAGGAGGGGAGGGAGAGGAGAGGACAGAGTTATGTGTGATCACGTGAATGCACCAGCGGGAGTTCCCGTCTTTCCAGACTTCAGACTCCCACTCTCTACAGCAAGCTGACTCCCATCGTCTCCCACTCTCTTCTACAAGACGACAGCACAGGCACGACACGATTTGCCAGGTCGTGGACTCGGTCTACAGAGCCTGCCCCTATACAGCCTGCGCTGACGACAAGATGGAAGCACAAACAGCAGACGCCGAGCTCGTAGCTCTGATTTTTGCCAAGGACCATCTGCATCCTGAAATGTGGCAGAAGCTGTATGGTAGCATCAGAGATACCTACAGCCAACACAAACACACCGCCCACCCCGATGGCACGAAGATCTTATCGACGAGATTCCTCGACCAATGCCGCGTGGCAGAGCTGAAGCTGTCGGTGCTCACAACCCCGACGTTGCGAGAATGCAAGATTTTCACGGACGGCCCATCCCTGCAAACATTGCAAGACCAGTACCATGTCGAGATCATCCTGCAGCCAGGCCCTCTATATGCCGCCCACAGAAAGCCAGGGCTGGCAGTATTCGACATGGACAGTACTCTCATCCAGCAAGAAGTCATTGATGAATTGGCGAGAGCTGTGGGCTTATACGACCAAGTCGCCGCCATTACTGAGGCCGCCATGCGTGGAGAGGAGCCCTACACAGACTTTGAAGCATCATTGAGAGCTCGAGTGGCTCTTCTACACGGCGTGCCCACTACCATCTGGCAGCAACTCAAGACTGAAATCATCACTTTCACTCCTGGAGCGCCGGAGCTGCTGCGCGTTCTGATCAAGCTCGGGTGGAAAGGGGCTGTGCTCAGTGGCGGCTTCACGCCACTAGCAGAATGGGTCAAAGACACTCTGGGCTTGAGCTATGCATATGCGAACCATTTAGTCACGGACTCGGCTCGGGGCGAGTTAACTGGTGAATTGGTCTCCGGTCAACCTATCATTCATGGGCTGAAGAAGCGAGAACTACTTCTACAAATTGCGAAAGACAACGATATCAGCCCCGAAAATGTCATTGCGGTGGGTGATGGGTCGAACGATTTGCCTATGATGGAAGTTGCAGGCCTGGGTATCGCTTTCAACGCCAAGCCAAAGGTGCAACATGCTGCTCCTAGCAAGCTCAATAGTAGCACTCTGTTGGATATCCTGTATATTCTTGGTTATTCGAAGGAGGAAATCGACGAAGCACTTGCCAGTCCGAGCTGAGTGCACACTGAAGAAGTCGTGCAAGCCCTATGGAATATCTTGATATATCTTGTCGTCCGCACCTGGCGGCTCGAGAAAGTCATCAGGCGTCGGCTCCTGGATCTGATGTGCAAAAGCCCACTGGCGAATATCATCAAAGTTGCGGCACATGTGCTTCGTGTTGAAATCCACAAACGGCTGAGGTTTCTGCCCACGCGATGGCTGATACCAGATTTGTCCCATCACTGCCACATCCGCCGTGCACTGTAACTGCTGCCGAATGATGTCCAGACAATGCGCTCGGAATCATCAGTTTCTGTCGAATAGCTGTAATGCAGGTCTGACACCACTCACTGACATGCTTCTCGACAATTGCCTCGTCGTTCCGGAACGCTCCTTCGCCACGGCTTTGGTAATATGGAAAGTTCCAGTACAGAGCTTGACGCAGTAAATTCTAATGAAAAGTGGGTGGGTGATCAGCAGGTGGCAACAGGATTTTTCTTTTTTTTTTTTTTTCTTTCCCCCGGCATATGCCACCACACCACATACGAGACAATGCAAATGATGCAGACCCTCCACATTCGCAACATATCCTCCGCCATATTTGCCCTTCACTTTGACTTGATCGTGGCTCAAACCCACACTCTCTGCAATTTCGGCAGGGACGAGAATACTACGATCTAGAAAAGCAATGTTGTTAATTCCTTTTGCGGTGCATGTAGTACCACGAGTAAGAAGAAGAAAAGGAAATGAAATGAAATGAAAAGAAGAAAAAGAAAAAGAAAAACTAACAATTCACTCCCAACCCCTCCCAAACGCGATCCACGCCCTCGGAAGCGCGTCGACGAAATTCATTCTCCTTCAACAACGACCCATTAAATTCCACTTCTCGCCAGGAAATTTCTACATCTCCGAGAAGAAGAAGTGGAGAAGGCTTGGATGTGTGTGAGAAGCATAGCTGATTATTGATGCTGACGTCGCCGCCGCCGCTGCCGCTGCTGCTGCTGCTCTGTGGGGGGGTTGTATTCGTTTGTCTACTACCGAGGATATAGCCGATGAGGAATATGGTTGTGCAGAGGATGCTGGTGAGGAGGAGGAGGGTGGGGGTGAGGATTATGAGGTGGGGTTGATGATGATGATGATGGGGAGGAGGAGGATGGCGCTGTTTTGGTGATGATGATGATGATGATGATGAAGAAGAAGAAGAAGAATGAGGAGGATGTGGGAACGGGAACGGGATGTTGTTGGTGGTGGTCGTTTGTCTTCTGGCGGGTTTTGATAAGAGGGTCTCGGAGGCTTTTGCTGCCTCATCATCCTCATCATCATCATCATCATCATTGTCATCATCATTAACGATGTTTCCTTCTGCTTCTCGCCACGTTATTTTCATCGGCATCCTGGACTTTTGTTTTCCTTTTCTTTCCCTTTTTCCCAGTTGGAGAAATGCCAACCAACCCCTGAAGACTGACTGACTGACTGACTATGCAACCCAAGCTACCTTATCATAGAAGAAGAAGAAGAAGAAGAAGAAGAAGAAGAAAGAGCATCATGGAGTACAAACTACCACCCATTTCAAATTCAAATCTATACCTAATCGTATCTGTTGCACAGTAAGACAGAAAAGCAGGCAGCAGAACAAGACAAGATACATGTACATGTACTTGCCAAGATACGAAATATGAAATTGAACCTCTACAATGTACCTACCTCCCTGCCGTGTCTCGTTGCACTACCACTACTACACCACTACCACACTACTACCCAACAAACAAGAACAAACAAGAATATCAAATCACCAGCACTGTTCCTTCGCTTCGACTCAACCGCTCGATCGTACCTATCTTAGCTAGCTAGCTAGCTTAGCTTAGGTCAGGTCAGGTCAGGTCAGGTCAGGTCAGATACCCCTTAGATACCTACCCCTTAGATACATAGGTATATATATACCTTACACACCTTACATACCTCCTTTATATGTTCTCTCTCTATATAGAACCTTAGACGAAACAAACAGGAAGGCACAGGAAGACACAGAAGAGAGGGGGGAGGGAGATAAAATCAAGAAAATCAAGAAATGTTTGCTGCGAGTACATACATACATATAGGTACTTGTGGAGCTAGCTAGCTAGCTGCAAACATACCTAGGTAGGTAGGTGTAATTTGTGTTGGAATATATGTATGTGTGTATGTGTGTGTGTGTGTGTGTGTGTGTGTGTAAATATGATGGACCTGTATGGATGGATATGCGTGATTGAGCGTGAGCGTGATTGAGGAAGGCAGTTCTGTGTTGTGTTGTGTGTGTCTCTGTGTGTGTGTGTGTAAGCCATATAGCTGGCTAGGCAATTTGATCATCAGGTAGGTAGGTCATCATCCAGTGGCATAGAACGTAGAACGTAGTAAGTAGGTAGTAGTAGTAGTAGTAGTAGTAGTAGCAGCAGTAAGGTATGCATATATCCACCTATCTACCTACCTACCTATCCGCTTTATTCACTTCCTCACCTCCAAAGACCGACCGACCTATCAAACCAGCAACAGCAGCACCAATATCACCAACGAATATCACCCCCCCTCCTCCAACAGACCCCCAAAAAAGAAAAGAAAAATGCTTCACTCCTCTTCCACCACATCCATTCTATTCTTCTCCTCCCTCATGTCCATCCTCGCCATCATCACGACCATCACGACTCTCACTTCCGCCCTTCCAACTCCCCTCTCTCCAATACCTCCAGCGTTACCGTTACCGCCATCGCACCTACTGGATTCATCAATCGCAACAACACCAACGACCAAAACTTCTCCTGCTGTTACGGAAGCGTCGGGTACAGATAGTAAGTCTTTTTGAGAAATTGTGGTTGGAATCTACTAACTTTTCTCTCTCTCTCTCTCTCTCTCTCTCTTCTATAGATGAATATAGCAAAGTATATAGCGAGGTAAGAACTTTTCTTTTTCTTTTTCTTCTTCCTAGAAAGAAAAGAGAAAAAAGACTAGAGACTAATCATCGAATGTCATCTATATACCTATATTGCAGTATGCCGAATACGGAGAATATGCAGGAAATTATGACAATTATTCAGGGTTGGAGAAGAGGTGAGTAGAGGAGTAGAGGAGTAGAGGAGTAGAGGAGTAGAGGAGAGGAGGAGAGGAGGAGGAGGAGGAGGAGGAGGAAGAGGAGAGAAGAAGGAACAAGGTGAAGCATAAGAAATCTGGAGTTTGACGAAAATGACAGAAAATGACAGAAAAAAAGGAGGAAGATGAGCAAAGTGGAAAAAGAGCGAAGAGGGGAGAGAAAAAAGAGAGGTTAGTCACCTTCCTAGGAGAGCGATGATAAGAAAAGTTGTACCTTGTATTGTTCTTGTTCTTGTTCTTGTTCTTGTTCTTGTTGTTGTTGTTGTTGTTGTTGTTGTTGTTGTTGTTGTCAGAAGGGCAAAAAGGAAGGAAAAAGGGATTTGATGTTGTCTGTTGTGTATTGTCCAAGTCATCATCATCATCATCTTCTTCTTTTTCTTATACTTCTCCTCTCATGTTGGTAAAGTATCTAGAAATTGCGTCTGTGTGTGTAAAAGGGAAAAAGGGAAAATTCAGCACAATTAATCAAGTCCATCACGTAGAATCTCTCCCCTTTCACGGATATATAGGGCGGGACAAAGTTCAACAAGTGTAATTTCTGGCAATAATGATGATACAGCAGGAATTTGCAGACTTCAGAGTTTGAGGGCTTTGTCGAACATATTTGGGTAGAGGATGTGACAAGTATGCAGTGGTGGCTGGGTTGTCGATGTCATGTGTAATTGTGTACAGTAGAAAGTCACTACGGGCTTGGTGCAGGAGCTTCTGTGCCGCTGCCGCTGCCGCCGACCGGGCCAGATCCGGCGACGGGAGGCATGAAAAGAGGCATGTACCCTGTTGGTGACCACACACGTGTCAGGCTCCTCTCTGCATGCGGCGGGGCTATGAGAGTCGATACGTACCGACGGCGAGCGACAACGCTGCCATGCCGACCTGCAGATAAGCAGGCGATGAAGCTACGGCCTTTTGGGCGGGTGTTTCCGACAGCCAACTTTGAATGGAAAAGAGCACTGCGGTCCAGCCCAAGAGTCTGGCAGGCAGCGGACAGAGAGCGTCATCAGTCAGTGGAAAATTCGTCGTTTTCAGACCGAAGCCGAGGTGAATGATTCTTCTTCTTACTTGTTCCTCGTGAAGATCTGCACACACACACACACACATTCCCAGCGGATTACGTGTCAGCGATGATACAGTCACGTGGGGGCGGATGGAAACATCCATCAGGTATAGGAGGTAGCTTACAGCCGCCATGGGTAGGGTGCTGGTCATGGTGCCTGACAAGTGCAACGTCAGCAATCTCAGCATGATTTTAGTACTGCTGAGGCTGCTGAGCAACAATAATACCACTTCCTGGCAACAGGAAGTCTGGAGTTTGGGTGCATTGCCTACTCTGAAAGTCCGTGGCGCCCTCATCCTTCTCGGGAGCGTGATAAGGGACGACTAGAATCGGTGGCACAGTCGTCAGCCTTCATTTGCCCGTTCTCGTGGGGGGGCTCGAATGCCAACGTCCTACCCAAGTCTGGCCGGCGCATATCCTTCTTTGCGGACATGCTGCTCTGCTGCTCCACGCGGGACGGTAGTTCAGGTCAGGTAGTTCTGGGGCGCGTGTTCGGACGATGGAGGCGAGATGGTCGGCGAGAAGGGAAAATGGAGGATCAATCACAGACTCACAGTGAGGTAGAACTAGCCCGAGACGGGAGGTGAACTATTCTAGAAGGAGAACGGAGCTAGTGGGTACTGCCGCTATCCGTTCGTGCCAAGTCTCGTGCGGTGAAATTGTTTATATTTATTCGGCCGAGGCCTAGACGGAGGTAGCTTGCCCCTAGGAGCACGGTAAAGGAATCGAACCTTCGTACGCCTACTTACGCCTATTGCCCCCGGTAAGGGGGCCTAACAACCTATGATTAGTATACTAGCTAGAGTATACGTTAGGGTTGCGAACATATAAGATTATACTTGGACGCTCTAAAACTATAGTACTAACTCGGCCCGCGGATCTAATACTAGTAGCCGGAGATAGAGGGGGCCCTTAGATACCTTAAGCGTCTTAGCCTCTTCTCCCTAGAGCTTTTTAAATGTCCTTAGGGGATACTATTTACTATTATACGCCTCTGAAACGGCAGACGCCCTATCGGTAAAGATATAGCGCTTTATCGTTTCTATATAGTAGCTCTTTACCAATCCTGGTTCCTAGTAGTTAACCTTCTCGCTAAAGGAGTACGAGAGGTAGCACTTCTAGAGACACTAGAATACTACTTAGTAGAGAGTTATCTATCGCCTCTTATCTACTCTATATAGGGGTAGACCTACGAGTAGGAGAGCTATTAATTCCTTAAGCGTCGTAAACTCGAAGAAGCTAGGGCATTTTTGCTAATTAGTAATACGGGCCTAAATAAGCCTTACTTCCGTCCAAACCGATTTAGTAACGCTATACTCTATCTAAATGTAGCTATAGGTAAGGTTCTAGCGGTCGACCGGGTACTACTACTATTCCTCTAGGATCTAGTTAAGTGCTATACCGGTACGAACTTGTCTATAAAGGAGTCGCTATAGTAGGTCTCCTATCTTTAGGACGCTAAACTGCACTCTTGCGCCTTTCTATAGCCTCTCCGTATCTAGTAGTGTTCGCTAGTTTCGGATAAGACTATTATATACCGCGATTACTAGTATTACTTTGTCCTTGAAGTCCGCCTCCTTAAGCCTACGCTTTAGGTAGGTCTAATAGATAGTTCGGAACTTGGTTTGGTACAAGTCCGCGTCTTCCTTATTATCTCTAGGCGTAGTATACCTAATTGCTACAATCAAACTTCCGCTAGGGTATAGAGGAAAGTAATACGCCTCGCCTACTACTGCCTCTATACTTGCCGCTCGAGTATAGGGCTCGGGGAGTCCGGTTACGAATCGCTTTAGCGCCTAGTTAGTACGCGTTACCTTATTACCGGTCAGACCGGTAGGTAGTATAAAATTTTAGGTCTCGGGGTCCTAAATATCTCTAATATATCTGGTCCCTTCCTCCTATAACCGTTACTAGATTTTAGTATTCTATTTAGGTAGCCCTATATCCTCTTTCTTACCCGCAAGCGGGTAGTAGAATATCGGGGTTATTAAAATGTCTGCGCGTACCGTCGGGTCCTTGAAGTAGAAGATACTCTCCGTTAGGCGTATTATATAGAGTTTCCTCTAGGCTAGCTAGTATACGCCGAAGGCGCTAGGAGGTGTCTTTACCGTTAACTACTATACTTAGAACCAAGGGTATTTCAACGCGGCCTTAATAGGCGTTGTTAGAGTATAATCTATTAGTATTTCCGTTGCAATGCGTACCTATATTAGCTCTAGATGTATTAACGCTCTTACCGCTACGGCAGCGGTTGATACGTCAATAATTGTGTCTAGGTCTTAACAACCGATACCTCCAAACTTCCGTTCATAATATGCGTATAAACACTTTATCGTACCCCTTGCCCGGTCGTCCTATACTAATCTATAATATTCTTTATTAAGTTGCTTTTTGATGTCCGCCGGTATAGGTAGGAATCGAATAGTATATCTCGGTATTGAGTGTATTATAGTATTAGCTACTATTACTCTTCCCTTTAGTAATAGGAAGAGTTTTAACTATTAGTCTACTCTATCCGCGTACTTCTGTACTATCTTTTGCTAGAAGGCTTCAATTTGTATATTAATATCGGTGCCTACCGGTATACCGAGGTGTGCGTAGGGCGTTAGTGCCGAGACCACCTAGACACCGGGGAGGCTAACGTCTATATTCCCTACCTTCAATAGGTATAATTTAGACTAGTTTATCTTCGCCCCCGAAGCCTTGTTGTATAGGATAAGGTCTTCTATTACCGTATCAACTTCGCTTTGGTTGCGTAAGATTATCTATATATCGTCCGCGTATATCCCTACTTTAACTAACCTGCCTCTAATCGTTACTCCCTAGATACGGTTATCCTAGTTGATTAGGGTCGTAAGACTCTCTATTATAGTAATAAATAACGGGCAGCTAATTGGGTCGCCTTATCGCACTCCCGCTAGCACCGTAATGAATTCGCTAAGGTAACTATTCAAATACACTCTAATTCTCGCATCGGTATATAGCACTTTCAACTAGTCAATAAAGACCTTTAGTATCCCGAGCTTCGTAAGGGTTTCCTATAGAAAGACGTAGCTTACTC